>PVIH01007297.1:0-21317 GCA_004025045.1 Sigmodon hispidus | reverse complement strand
AAAGAAATAGCCCGTTATTTTTAAACTCAGGAAATGGATATCAGAAGGGAGTATCTCTCCTTCAGAAGGTTGTTGAATTCATGGCTTCGGCTTCCTGTACTTACAGTGAATCCCTTAAGGATATCATTTTGTTGTTGTTGAATTTTGGGAAATATCCATGTGATGAAAGCTGACAGGCCTTGATTGTACAAACAGTTGTGATGATACCTCCCATATCTTGGGTAGTTGTTCTTTATGTTTACTCAACTGTGTATCCAGTGGTGACATTACTTTGCTATAGAGCCAGAATATAGAATCTTACTACAGTATGCTTTACAGTGTCAAGTAACTAGAAAGTATGCAAATGCTTCTTAATAGGGTCTTTATTAAATAAAATGATGAAATATCAATGTAGCAGTAAAAACAATAATGTTATCCATATTCATCATGCTCTATTTTCATAATCATTTTGGTGGAAAAGAGATAAGTTTAGAAAATGAGAAATAAAATTTATTCTATGTACCTCTACTTATAGTAACACATAATAAAATGAGTACTATTTAAAGCAAGCATCTATATACTTATCTATCTGTCCACATAAGATACAGACAGACAGCAAAAAAGAGAAAAGAAATTGCAAGGATAGATACCAGTGTGATAGTTAGTGCCTATCATTGGGTGGAATGACCTAGTTGTCTATTATTATTATTATTATTATTATTATTATTATTATTATTAAAGACATGAAAACTTGTTGAAAAATCCCCATAAAAGCTAAGATTGCACAGCCCTCTAGAATAAAAACTGACTCAGCATTTATTCCTGCCCCTTTCTCATATTGTGGAGACTGAAAAGGAGTTGACTAACTTCCTTTGCAACTACAGTGGTCACAAGATACAATTCTGCTGTGGGGCAGTGGAAAGCATGGGGGAGGGACACTGAAGAAAGCTCACTCTGCTCTTCAGCAGACAGTAGCCACTACTGCGTCTCATGATGACACAAGGGAGAACTGACAGCATCCCAGAGATGCTGTGCCTAAAGCGTCATCATCAAGCCTCAAAGCAAAGTGAGAAGAACTTGAGTTTAGAGTTCTTGTTACTCAAGAAAATCTTCACTTGGAATGTGTCAGGCAGAATCATTCCTGTGTGGCTGTACATGAAACACTGAAGTCACTTTTCAAGCCCTCCACCAGACTAGGCTTCTTAAGGTCACATCACACTGCCATTTTCTCCATATATGCACTAATAGTGTACATCTGTACATGTAATTATATACCTCATTTGATAATAATAGATACATTGTATATTGAAATTATTTTTTCCTACACTTTGTCTTCATTTATATAATAAGACAGTTTTCTTTGAAGATTCATTACTTCTATTGTATTTTTTTTCTCCTCAAGTAACATTATTGAGACACAATTTATATCCTATCAAATTCAGTCCTTCAAAGTGCTTGGATTGTAATTCAATGGGTTTTAGGCTCAAGCAATTCTCCTGCCCAGCTGGAAGTATATAGGCCATACCAAGGCACCCAGCTGACAGTGGATTTTAAACATTTTTATCTCTTCCTCCAAGAAACTCCCTGTCCAGGAAGAGATTTTCTATTTTACCCTAATGTTCCAGTCCCAGGCAGCTATCATGTTATTCTTTTTAATGGCCTCTTAGTTGCTTGTGCTGGACTCAACATAATTCAATCATTTCTCTGCTGCTAACTGGAGGTCACTTGTAGTTTTTCATCATTAGAAGCAATGCGGTGGTGAACATCGTTTGCTTTTCCTCCCTCACATTGCTTATTACACTGCTTAGCTTTTCTGCTTGCATAGATTTTTTACCTTTAAATTGGAAGAAAGAGTTCACCTTTTAAAATCCAGGCCACTGTCTGCGAATAGAAAGGATTTACAGTTCGGGAGGCTGCTAGAATGCAGATGCTCTTCTAGAATAGAGCACATTTACATTTGCACAAGGGGCAGGTGTCTGGAGGAAGTGGATGAAGACAAGGTTGGCTGGTGATGGTTGGAAAGGGTTTTGTAGCTCACACAGGGTCTTGAGTCCATAGTGAGGAGGTGGGACTTTAGTCTGAATGGTAACAAGCATCCTGAAGTCACTTAAGTACATATGGGAAAGTCTGCTTTTGATTTTAAGACATCATTCTGGTTGCTGGTATGGAACTGATGGCAGGATAGCAAAGATGAAGGTTGAAGATCAGTAGAAAGACTGTTCTGCTATGCTCATGGAGGCTTCCAGAACTCTAATTTTGGAAGAAAGATAAAGCAAGTACATATATTGGGATGGTGCAAGATAAAAGTATTAATCACTAAATATATTTTTAAAGGTACATAAAATGCTATTGAAATCTAGATACAGGAGGAGGGTATCTATAGCAAGGAGACCAGGAGTGGATCTGGGACTAAGAATTCCATTTAGGGTGAGGTACAGTGATAGTTAAGGCCAGTTGTTTGGGAAACTACAAACAACTAAAGAGGATTGCCATGAATTGAAGCCTAGCTTGGGATACAGAGTACATCCTTTCTCAAAGAATTCCTAGAAAAAGAGACTCTTGGAATAGAGGAGCAAAGTTCAGGAATTTCATCTAGCTCGCTGCCCATTCTTAAGGCTACATAGTGACACTGGACATGAGAATGGCCCAGCTTCAGATTAGAAGACCTCATATTTAGAAGATAGATGTCTACATTGGATGACAGCTCCTATTTTGGAGACAGAATATAAAGCTTCTATTGTAGGGAGAAGGGAGATACTCAAGGATGTGTGCACTTGCTAAATCCCAAAACCTGTGAAATCCCTTCATTGGAAAAAGATAAGTATTATTTTATATGGTAAAAGATGTGGTTAACGGAAGGATCTTGAAAAGGGATCTTTCTGGGTTCTCCTATGGGTGTCTTAAGGGAGTCCTACATATTTTATATAGGAATCTAGATAGAGATTTGAAATAGATACAGAGAGTCAGTAAAAGAGATGGCAAGCTTAAAACAGAGGCTGAGCCATAAGCACAAGACTGGCAACATCCATTGGTGCTGAAGGAAGCGAAGAACAGATTTGCCCTTATAGCCTCAGAAGACATGAAGCACTACTGACACAAGGATTTTAGTTACAGTGTTTGAATATCAGATTTCTATCTTTCAGAACTAGTAGTTAATAAAACTCCCACAGTGATGGCTGGCTGGAGCTCTGGAGAACTCATTGAATTAAGAACAGCCACTGAGGAACTTCAAGAAAAGGAACTAAGCCCTCCAAGGATAGGCAGCTGTCCACTTACATGAGCAGTATGTGAAGCCTCAAGGGGAGGGATCAGACTGTGTTTCTATGCATGGACTGGTACTTCGGAACCTAATCTCCCCTGAGGAATACCTAACCCAGACATGACATTACGATGATAAAACCAGACCTGCCTGGAGTAGATGCTGAGCTGATTCACCTTGAGACTTCTTGCCCTTTGGGGGGAGGGAATGGGGGGATGGGGAGGAGAGAGACTGAAAGCAGACAGGGAGGGGAAGGGAGGAAAAGCAAGGGGATACATAAAAAAATCCCTTATGATTATTTATTAGTTATCAAGTTTGTAATAATCAAATACTATCATATGTAGATACTAATGCAAAAAGTATGACATACAGGGCCTTATTTTTATCATCCATCCCTAAAGAAATATTTTCAAGACCCTTGGGAAATTCATCATCTTATCTCCAACCTATAACCTCAGCAAGAATCCTATTTCATCAGGTGAGGGTACAGCAATGCTCACCTTCAGAGTGTGACTTGTCAGAGATGCTTTCTATCAAGGGGTTTTGATGGGTGTAAGGTCCAGCTCCATCTTATGACCATGAGAGCTTTCCTTCTCAGAGGAAAATGGTAAAAATAATTCTTACTTCAAAAGTAGGATTTTATTATTAAGGAGAATATTATATGTACATGCACGCATATAATATCTAACTATATGCATGTGCATATAACAAATGACAACCTAGTCTGGAGGCCTGGTGCCTCACCAAGTTTCTGTGAAAGATGAAACAAGGGCAAGTGATTGCTACCAGTTATGAGGGCAGAGCAGATGCCAAACAGTGTGAGAAATGAGTTTATTCTTAGTATAACATTAAGGGTGTAGGTATTAAAATCTTAGCTTTGCCAGGAGGTGATTATATTCTAGAGGGACTACTGCATATCCCATTCAGTTCTGGCATGTAGTAGGCACTCAATAAATGGTAGCTGACATTAAACTGGGCCCCTATTGGGCTTTGCAATTTCTGCTTTAGTTCTATAATAGGCCTATTGTATTGCTTAAAGCAAATTAAGAAAGGACTCAGATGATTATCCTTCTGTTGTTTTTCTGAAGAGCTCATTTAAAACATTCAGTGCCTGTTTTGACTGAAATTAATAACCAGACCCAAGCTTCCACTGCTGGCAATGTGTTTCACAATGTGGGTTAAAGCACAGAACTGGGAAATTCTCCACTGGCGATAGCTGGGTCTTCTGGGAGGGTTTCTGGGATGAGATTCAAGCTGGTACCATCCAGAAACATCTCTCCAACTTCCTCATTGTTTAGCTTAGGAAAGAAAAGGCCATAGGCAGGTCCTCAAACTACTTGTACTTAGAAGGCAATTACGGTCTTGGGTAGTTGGCCATCCTTTGACTTTCTTTAAGGGCCTCTCTAGACAATGTCAATTTTCCTCTTTGTTATTCATCCTCAAAATAACAAAATTTCAATCTTATATAGTGCCAAATGAGTCCTTTATTAGAGAGGAGCCTGGATTTTCTGGGTTTGGAATAAGATCAGGTTAGACACAGGTACACAATGACTCAGAGAAGGTGAACCAGTAGTTTGGTGACATGAGTAGTATTCCAGTACCGGCCCCCACCTTAATACACACACTCTGTACACTCACAAAACCAAAGAAGCCTCTAGTGAAATGTATTATTAATTTATAAGGAAAGCATGCTATTCTGAGGTATAACATCACTCTTGTAACAATGATCCCAAGAAGCTGGAATTCTAAAACTAGGGAGATGACAGGTGTATATTAATAATGGAGAAGTAGGAGATAAAAGATGTTGGAAGTACAAAGGTCTTTGTGCCCACACACTATTAGGGAAACTAAGAATATAAGTTGTCTCCTCAAAAGAAGAAATATCTATTTTCTACCCAGAAGGCTGGGAGTGCATATTGTTTATGACCTTGAAACATTTATATGTGGAGCAAGACCTTACCCAAATTCCCCAGAATGCTTATCCCAGACTCCCCTTCCTTAGATATTTATCTTTGTTTCTCAGTCAGTAGAATCCATTCTTACAAGTGATGTCACATATACTGTAGAGCTCAAATGCTTTCTGTGCTATCTGTATAACCAAGATCATGCCAGATCCTCCCCTAGGCCCATGTGCTAAATGTATCCTCGATAGAAGCCATATTCATGGTCATATGTACTTTGAGTTGAGTTTCAACACAATTAATTATGCCTCCTTGTGCACTGGAGATTGTATTACACAGGGAAGCTTTTTTTCCAAAATTATGTTGTATTTAAATATGCTTACAATAAACTGTCCTGCTGTCTCTCGATGTTCGAAAAAGCGTGGACTAACTTGGGCTGAACCAAATTTATTTTCTTGCTTCTTATGGTTTGTTCTCCTGCCAGCTGTGATGCTTGCAGGAATCTCTCTGGGAAGAAAAAAAGGACAGAAAGAAAAAACTTCAAGAAAATTGAAGTATAATTAAGGAGAGTGATCAGGGCTTGTGATGTAAGAATAGCAACATTAATGTTCAAAAGCCCCATGAGTAAGAAGTGAGCAGTTTGTATGCGGCCCTAACACTTGGAGAATGGAGATGATGAGACAAAAGTGCAGGTTGGTGGAGGATGTGGCATCTAATGGCTGCCCTAGAGAGCTGGGGAGGGTGCTTACTTTGGGAACAAAACCAGACGTTCAATAGAGAAATTTATATGTGGGTTCAAGAACATATGCTGAAAAATCATCAGTCCCTGAAAGAAATCCTTAATCTTTTGATTCAGAGTTTAAATTCAGATCATTAGATGTGGCTTGTTATTAATTCATAATGAAGCAGACGGGCTAGAACATGCCCATAGGAAAGGTTTTAGAGATTCACATAGATACACATACTCATTAAATAAAAAGGAAGCTGCTTGTGATATTAATCTCAACTAAAGGTGGAGTTTGTTCACAGGATACTCTTCATGGGTGAAGACAGACTGAGTGCTAACTTGGGCCCAGCCCTGTCCAGAGACAAGCACAGATCCAAGATCTGCCGATAAATTCAGAGAAATGCTGCCCAGACTCTCTCAGTTTCAAAGCAGGACCCAAGACACATTTTGTAAAAACAGAGGCACAAAACTGACTTTCCTAGCCAAATATCCAACAAGAGGCTGTCCTGAGTTTCTCTTCTGACTCTTACCTTTAAGGCTCATTCTATTCCAGAAGTTACCTTCTCCTTTCCTTTGGCTCCTATCTTCAGGGATGGCTGCATCCTGACCCAATTTATTAACAGGTTGTTTGAGGAACATTTGTGTTTAGCTCGGTTTTCTTTTAAGCCTTCTCCACTCCCTTGCTTGACTCTGTTATTTGAGTAGTTCTCATGGTTATTCCTGAGACTTCACAAGAAATGTTGAGAATTCAATATAAACTTTATGGAGGGATAGTAGGTAATTATTGGTTCCTTACAATGGCTGGGCCCAGCCAAACGTACTGCCTTGCACCTGTAATCCAGCACTAAGGAGGCTGAGGCAGTTGGATTGCCACAAACCTAGGTACTGTGAGTTCCAGGACAACCTAGGGTATTGTGAGACTGTGTCAAAGCAATATCTTCCCCTCCAGGAAACAAAAAAGCTAAGTCCAAATGAAAAGTTGAGTCTCTCAGATCTTTTTAAATGATATAGTTATGAAGTGAAATTTAACATATGTAATAAATGAGGAAATAATTTTTAAAGATTTTAAAGAGCAGAACCTGCTTAAAAGTCTATTGTGAAATTTTGATCTTATAACAAGCATGCATTATAAAATTCACTAATTAAATAAAGGAATTTTAATTCTAGATTGAAGAACAGCCATAGAATTAGGCAGATACATCAAAGATGTTTTTCCCACCACCAAAATGGCACTGGCCACTCAGTTCTAAAAAATTCATATGAAATAAATGTCTGTATCAAGATTTCTGCACTGGTCACACACACAAAAACGAATGTGCATTTTTCACTCATGAAAGAGGAAGAACACAGCACCAAAAAGGTTATTGTTAATTTCATCTATTATATCTCCATTTTTGTGCTTTTTATATGTAACAAATACAGTAAGTATACAGTAAAACCTGCATAGCACCACAAAGAGCCTAGAAAAGACAGACCTTTGTTTGCCCACCCAGAAACCTACCCAATTTCAGAATTCATTTTTAAGAAAAGGTAGATAAAATTGTCAGTATAAAAACAGTGTATAGTAGCTGATTGGTAGTAGCATTTGTCTTTAATCCCAGCACACAGGAGGCAGTGGCAAGCATATCTCTGAGGTTGAGGCCAGCCTGGTCTACAAAGCTAGTTCCATGACAGCCAGGGCTGCCTAGAAAAACCCTGATTCAAAAAGAAAGAAAGAAACAATGAAAAAAATCTAAACCAAACCAAATCAACAAAAACTAAAAACAACAAAAACAGTATGTTGTAAAATATTATTCAGCCCAAGAAGAGATTTGTATTTTTTTAAGGTATCAGAAGTAGTTTACAGGAATATAACATGAGAGATTCCTACCTGTAGCCTGGCTTATCTTCATCATGTAGATGATCAACACTTCTGGAAACTTGTACACTCATATAAACTCAAATGAGGAAGAGAATTAAATCCACCTTACCAACTGCTTAGGGAGAGAGTGGATGCAGCAATAAAGCAAGGGTAGAAAGTGTACTTACAGCCCATTGCTCAAGAACTTTCTAGAACAAGTAGACAATTACCTTTATTATGCTTAGCTGACTATTTCTCATAATCAAAAATTAAAGCATTCTTTGAGTGGCTGATGAGTGTGTGTGTGTGTGTGTGTGTGTGTATTCTTGTTCTAAGATGTAAGTGGAAATCTTACAGACTAGTGCCATAAAAAAGTGGAGAGGGCCATGTAGGAGCCTTTCAACACAAGAGCAACTGATTGTCACATTTGTGCTCGGACTGTCTTTTTTAAGGATGAATGCCCATGTCCCAAGACATTCACCCATAGTTGCTTCTCCCTTGCTATCTGGCCCTGGTTTCTGAAAGCCCAAGTTTTTCAGTTTCCCCAGGCACAATTGAACTTACGTTTGATTTTCAGTGTTTTGGTCCTGGTGAGGTAAATGGAGAGAGATCACATCTCTGACCTTGAACATCACTGTGACATTTTCACATTCTCTAAAGTATTGTCTAGTTCAGAAAACACTGTACACTGTCTTTGCCTGTGAACTTTCAATGGAACAACACAGAAAGGACCATATGAATGCTACTTAAGTTTTCAAACACTCTCCTGGCCCTGAAATTAAGTACTTTTTAAGCTTATAGAATGATTAAAGAAAATAGATTTTTTTTTCCTCAAACAACAACAAACAAGACAAAGGTAAGGGAAGCTTCTATTTCAGAGATTTAAATTAAAAGACTCTCCTTCTGGGCAGGGCATCAGAACCTTAGGATCAGAGTTCCACTTCACTTAACAGGTACTGTGACGACCCCCCCCAAAGAAAAACACCCCAAACTTCTTGAGCTTTTGTTTCTTCATTCATAATGTAGGTTAGGTAACATCATTTTTGTAGTTATTGGAAGAGTTAAATAAATTTAATGTTGTAAATAAAGGCCCCAGGAAGGGGCTTTCTTTCATCAAAAGCAAAACAACAAATACAAAATACATTCTTGGATCTTTCAGAAAATGAACTCAGTCAAAACAATAGATCCAAATTAGTCATACATACACACACACACACACACACACACACACACACACACACACACACATATACAAACTAATGATCAAACACAATTACCTACCACTTTCAAAATGTGCCTCATGCCCCAGAAAGTCCTATTCCTTCTACATATTAACAACATAAAGGTTAAAGAAAAAAAAAGAGAGAGCACATGAAATTGAGAAAGACAAGTGGTAATTGAAGAGGAGGAAATGAGGACTGGCTATGACAGCAAAAGCCGACCCTATATACTGCTATGGGATAGGATAATGTTCTTGTACATCTGAAAGATTTGCCACTGGAACTAGTTTAATAAAATGCTGATTAGCAGTAGCCAGGCAGGAAATATAGTCGCAGTGGCCAAAGTAAGAGTTCTGGGAAGGAGAAGGGCAGAGTTGAGAGAAATGAGAGAAAGCAAGATGAGAATGTCATGCTGAGAAAAGGACCAAGTCACATGGCCTGAGTTAGTGGCTGAACATTTATAATTAACTTAAGCTTCTGTGTACTAATTTGGGAAGCAGCTGCTGTGTAGCGGGAAATCAGGAACTATATATGTGAACGATCACATCAGAGGACTGGAGACAAGTGGGGCGTGGTTAACTGGAAAGGATTTTGGAAGTAGACCTTCGAGGGAGAGGACCAGGACAGGAAGTCGGCATTCTCTCGCGAGAGTTTCCGACCGGGTACGCAGTTCAGGCCAGTGGCACGGGAGTTCGGACGTACGGTGTGGGGATGAGGAGTTTTCCTTAGAAAGGCTCCGGCGTGCTGCAACCTTATCCTTTCATTTTCTCTTAAAACCGCCTCTGTTTTGTAAGTGATTTTCACAAAATAAACCCTATTTAAAACATATCTCACGACAAGTTTTTACCACAATACTGCTGAGTGTTTGGGAGTTGTTGGTAGGAAAGAAACTTCTATTTACTATATATGTGTGTGTTTGTGTGTGTGTGTGAAATTATAAACAATAAAAAGATAGTATTAAAAATTCAACTGAGAATGAAGAGAACACTTATGAACATTTGCTAAATGGATTCCCAATAAGATTGTAGGAGTAAAACAGACCCATAATGTCCCCCAAAGGTACATGCCAGTTTCTGAGGCTTCTGGAAGCTTGAGTGAGAGCTGAAGTCTCATGGGTTGGGGCACTTTGCAGTTTTGTGTAAATTGGCTGAAAGTGTGCCATGGGAAATGATTTGAGTATGGCAGACAAAGAGAACCACATGTGAAGAACTTCATGTCTGAAAATTCATCTGTGCCTCACAGCCTACCTGAATGTTTAAACTTGGCTCTATGTTATTCAAGAACACCAGATCAAGAGGAATGGGAGTTTTGCTGCTTACCTTGAGATTTTTTTTTTGTTGGTTTAGAAATACAAGAGTAGTGTGTTATTCATGTTAGTCTCAAGACCATAAAATGCATTCTCCCAAAGACTGGAGGAAGAGCTAAAAACGCTGAGTTCAGCTCATGCTGGCTGCATCCAAATGTAGGTTAGGCATTTGGATGGTTAAAATTTTAGTGAAAACAATCAAAGTCTAAAACTGCTTCTTGGAGCCCAGTACTGCATTGACTTAAGAGTCCCGTGAACTTAAGGAAACATGGACTGGCAACTGTAGTACATGACAATTGTCAGATGCAGAGAACATGTCACACCCCCTTCCACTCTAATGGCATTTTCAAGAAGGCCTTAAAACTGAGGAGAAAATCAGAATCATTTTTAAATCCATTACAGGAATGAATTAAAAATGGGAATGTGACATGGATGAACAAAGGAAGCGAGTGAGTGGAAGAAGGGAGAGAGGGAGACAGAAGGTCAAGGAGAGAAAAGTGTGCGTAACAAGAAGGCAGGACTAGAATAGTGTGACTTCAGGTCTACAGTCTGGAATTTTCAGGGGTAAAGTCTAACTGATAGGTTTAGCTTTCATTGGCACCCAGAGGGAATACTGAAACAGTCTAAATTCTGAAGTAACTATGCCATGGGAAACAACTGTCAACTATTTTAGGCCCACATGAATAAAAGATGTTGAACTGGATGGCCAATGCCAGCAATAATTGGGTAGGCTAAACCTGACACTTGATTGGCTTATAGTCCTTGAACACTTCCCTCAGATAGTATCCAAACAACTTTTGGTGCTTGGGCTTCCTGTATGTGGTGCAACTGTGTAGACCAGTTCTGCCTCTACCCCAGAGTGCTGCTATTAAAAGCATGTGACACCACATTTTGTTTCTAAAACATCCTGAGAGAATGTTTAAAAATTTTAGTTTCAGTTTAAAAATTTAAAATCTACAGCAGCTGTGGTTGCCTGCCCAAGAATTGTGCAGATTCAAGTCAGTAAATATTCCCACATGAAAGGGTGCGGGGCTTATGAGCTCCCTCTCATTGGTGAAGGGGATTGACAATTGATGGCTTCTAGGGAAGAGACAGTCGGATTTCTTAATGTTTTGAATCCCATTAGGTAGACCACCCTCTGGTGGAGGTTCTCATAGCTGTGAGTATATGAACAGTGCAAATTGGACCCAATGGGCTATTTAAAAAGCGAACAAAAAAAAGCAAAACAAAAGAGCAAAGATGAAGCTGAGATGAGTAGGGGTGGTAGCATATCTGGAGGAGCCAGTAAGCAATGAGTATGACCAAAGCACATCGTGTGCATGCAAGGAATTATAAAATAATGAGTTAAAGTGTTATCTTAAATCCATTGTAATTTCTACATAGCTTTACTCTAAGCTTCCTGTTAGAATCATAAATGCAAGTGGACTGTCACACATTGCACTAAACATTTTAAAGCAATTATACTGTTGCAGCTACTTACAATCATAAGTCCTACAGTAATGGGAGATTTTCCCTTGGCATCTTCTCGAAGGGTACAACATGTGCTTACTTACCATTTGTAGTTATTACTGATGCAGATGGCTTTTTCCCACTAAGCCCTTTGTTTGCTTGAGTTTTCTAGGTCTATGGCTTTGTTTCAGTGGATTAACAAAACGATTCCCACAACTGCCAAAATAAACAAATGAGTAAATACTAAAAAAAAAAAAAAACCAAACATAACTGGACTTGATAGCAAAAGAATTTGCAACCAAATCTGGTACAAGTGTTGACTGTTTCATAAGTCTCTTCCTGACACAATATTACCACCATTTCTCTGCCATCATGGATTTAACTGTTTTTTCTTTATTTCTGTAAGGATGATTGACACGTATCACTTTCTAAGTCAGGAGACCCCTGGCAACAATGTTTAATAAGTTTTCAATATTGCATCAGATTTTTTTTTAATGTTGATCTCAACTTTTGTCTGTGGTCAATTTCACCTGGCATCTTTTTCATATATAATCAAACAGCAGCTGCAGAACTTGGCCTGCTTTTCTGATCTACTATGAATAGTAAAGTGTATGGTCACTTTAAGTACCACTTATGTTCTCCACCCCTTGAATACCAACTTAGAAATGAACAATCAATGTTATTCCAAGTGAAGGCCCCCAAAGAGCTGTCATTATCAGTCTTCCAAGAGTCACTTACTGAGTCTGAAACCTACCCCCGCTCCTGGGGTCTTCAGTGTAACGTATGAGGATTATATAGAAAGGCAGTAGTAACACAACTGTATTATAATTCATGGCTCCAGAACCATTTCTGTCAGTGCCCATGGGAATATCATTTTGCCTGGAAGTAAGGAAATCATAAAAGCATGGTTCAAGGAGTTTGAGAGCAATTAGGGAGAAAAGAAAAATACAGGGCAAGTTTATAAAGGCACATACACTGACACAGACTTCAGCCATAGGCGAAGGGAACCAAATGAGGCCATCATTTCTAACTTTAATCTTATCATGTAGAAAGTATCCAAGAAACTTCCATATTGCTTAGAAGACTTTCCATGAGAACCAGTAAGGGAAAGTAATCAGGATAACAAGCAATAATCTATATTTTTACAACAGTCAATGAACATACAAAGATGAAAATATTTGAAGAAATAGGCAGAAGCAGCTAAAAACCAGTGTGGTGTCTAGACACACATAAACACACATAAAACACACACACACAAACACACTCACTAATCTTAAGGTTGTAGTAGTGGCACACATACCTTGACAACAGCAGAAGCAGCAGAAAAACATTATGGTGTACACACACATACACGCACATGCACACGCACACACACATGTTAGAAGTATAGTAGTTACACATTTACCTTGGCAGGAACCAGCAGTTATCTAATTGGACTTAAGATCTGCTCAACAAGTAACAAGAGGGAAACTATGCCAGGCACTAGAAACTCTACCAACTACTCAGGGCAATTGAAGGCCTGAATCATGGAGAAAAACCTAGAACTATCATCTCACTAAACCAGGGCATCTCTAAATATTCCTAAGTGGAAGTATACTACTTCACCCCTAACCAAGGAAACAACTCTTTGCAGCAGATGGAGACCACTACAGAAAACTACAACCAATCAGAAAGCTGAGGTTGGAGTCCAGTCCCAAAGGCTGAGGCTGCCTCACCTAAGGCTTGAGGAACATTTCAGAAAAGAAGGCAGGAAAGATGTTAAGGGCCAGGCAATCATCAAGTTTGCTATGAGACTGTGTCTCCTAGTAGTACTGAATCCACACTCATAAAGTCTAACAAATATGACTGCCTAAATGTGAGCTGGAAAAGGACAACAATAGACAGGCCTAAATGGATGGGGAAGAGCAAGAGGCCTCAACCAACAAGGAAGATGCTATCTTTTCTCCAGTGTATATATTTATCCTATTTGTTGAAAATCAGGTTGTGTGGACCTATATCTAGGTCTTCTATCCTCTGATCTAGGAATCTATTTTTGTCCACTACTATGCAGATTCTATTGCTATAGCTCTATAGTATAGCTTGTAAATAGACAGGATAATAACCTCCTACAATATTCTCTTTGATCAGGAATTATTTGCAGAGGTGAGGTCTTTTGTATTTCTGTATAAATTTTAAGCTTGTCTTTTCTATTTTTATGGAGAACAGAGTTGTGTCTTCATTTGGAATTTTATTGAATCTGTACATTTCTCTCAATAGGATGACTATTTTCACAATGTTAATTCTTCTGATCCATTAGCATGCTTCCAACTCCCTTTCAGGACATTTCTCTATCATAGTTTTTAATAGACTTGCCTGATCATCAATGAAAACAACCCATCTAACTGAATATAATGTGCTTCTAAGATTCACCGATGAACAAAGCTACATTGGAAGCCTATCTCAGGGAATCACCTACTTTGCAGATAGAGATGCCCTAGGAAAAGCCAAAGAATCCAGAAGAGCATCAGTGAGGCAAATGCCTTGGTAATAGCAGCAAAAGCTTTCTGATATTTCACAAATTGACATTTATACTGGACAATTTGATAAGCAGTGATGGACTTGTGTTTAGGAACTAACATAATATATCCAAAAGGAGAGAAGAAATAGAGACAATGGAACAAAACAATTCAGAGTATATTTCAGAAATGATAAGTCATCCCTGGTAAGTGAAGAACATGTACAAACATTAGTAAAAATAAGTCAACAGAGCATCCAAGAGACAGAAGTCATTGTGGCAAGAACTCCAAAAGTGTCTTGAGCAGGACACTGAGCTGGTGGCACACACTTCAAAGGAAGCCTTACCAGATTGGTCCATTTGAGTATATTCCCTAGACTGAGAAAGAGCCAAGGTCTCTTTTCTGCGTTTAATTATAGCAATGGCTTTCCACTTACGAAGAAATTTTTCAAATCAGGAGGGACTCAATGTGGCAATGGGCATGTCCAGGACACTGTTGTAGATTGTGACATTTGAATTCCGCTATTCCCCATATAAATTGATAGCAGTGATCTGAAATCATACATAACCTCAGAATAATCTTCATGCTCACAATAAGCTTGTTTTATGATGTAGCATATTAATAATTGTTTTGTAAAAATTTGTATTTTTGCTCAGATTTAAATTTATGAGTATTTTTCTTGGACTTTCCATTTTTCCTCCCCAGATAATCATTTATTAAACAATATGCACCATGGAAACTCTAGAGCCTGCAGAGAGTATTGACTAACCATACCCTGAAAACAGAGGAGAGTAGGGAGAATGTCATAATCATGAGAATATGAAAATCCTGAATAAGTGGCAAAAGATGGACCCAGTCCCTAGACGTATAGTTTATTCCAAACAAAGGTCCCATTAAACTATATTTTGGCCTTATAACCCAAATTTAGTACTTTGGGCCACTTGAACTTGGCCTTGATAACCATTAGTTTTGAGATGTTCCACATTGTATTTTGTTCCCCTGGCAGACCTAGAGGCAGAGAAGGAATTTCTCTCTCTCAAAAAAAAAAAAAAAAAAAAAAAATCCTTCCTGTTTTCACCATACAAGCCTCCACTGGACTGTGAAGATTCTCCTTTATGAAATTTCTCTTGGCAAATAATAGATAAGAAGATGTAACAAATGTCAAATGAAAACCCTTTATAAAACTATAAGGAAACATTTCAAATATTTCTATGAACTTTGTGTCCTGTAAAACATCAACCATGTTCAGTGTTTCTATTGTCCACCTCTATATGGTAAAGGTAGAACTGTGGGAAAGCCAGCTTCTTAGATAATCATTTTGAAGGAATATGGAGCTCTCTGTTTCTCATCTAGTCAGTGCTGGTGTATGATTTGACCTCTCCTGTAAAGGTAATTCTCTAGTAGAGGCACTTAAGCTTAACAGAAATGATGCCATTTTCTGCCATTTGAAGATGATAAGGCAGCTTTCTCAAACAATCTAGACATGAACATTCAAAGCTCTAGAGACACGAGGTCCTGAAATTTCACCAGAGCCTTGTATGTGACTATATCAAGTCAGAATGAAGCATATTTAGTAAATACTCACTTTCTTTCTTTCGGTGCTACTTATGAAATGGCTTGACTGAGTGAGAGCCAATTGTTGCCCTTAGGAAATGGGATGTGTCTACAGATGTTAAGATCCCTGAATCATCTCATAGAAACATAAATATCAAGCCAGTTTCTATCAACCATCCAGGATCCATGCAGACAAGGGACCCAAGAGAAGGTTCCCTTCTGAGAGGCAGTAGCCATCAGAAGAGGGCAGTGAGAGACACTCTAAATTACCTCCTATGAAAAGAATAATCCATTCTTTGATACCAGGTAGACTCTACAGTCATTACTCCCTTCCTCCACGTCCTTTCAAGTTTTCTAGGCACTCACTTTGCTGTCACCAAAACATCTGTCAGAAACACATCAAAGGATGAAGGATTCATTTTGTCTTACAGTTTCAAGAGTGTTCTAGTTGGTTTTTTGTTCCTGTGATAAACACCATGATCCAAAACAGCATAGGGAAGTAAACAGTTTTCTTTTAAATCTTATTTCAGCCTACAATGTTCAGTCCATCATGAAGGGAAGGGAGGACCTGAACTCATGGTATGGAGGGAACTGAAGCAGAGACCATGGAGCTACATTGCTTACTGTTTTATTTTCCCTTTCTGGCTACCTAACTTGACTTTCCAGACCCACCTGCCCAAGGATGGCATCACCCACAGTGGGTTGTGCCTTCCTGTATCTATCAGCAATCAAGCAAATGCTCTACTAGGCTTGCCCACAGACCAGTCTGATGGAGTCAGTTTGTCAGTTGAAATTCCCAGTTTACAGTAGTTTGTGTAAGGTTGACAAAAATGTACCAGCACAGGGGGTTATAGATCACCATGCACAGACGACAAAATGTCAGTATGTGATAGTGTGTGGGATGAGGGCCTGAGGGCCACCTGGCTCAAACTAGTAATGAGAACATGAGCAAGACATAGTTTCTGGGTCTGCCTGAGGGCCTTGACAATGGTGGCTGAGTGGTGGCATGAGATGACCTGTACCAATGAAGGGGAGTTATATCACATCAACAGATTCAGCAGCCCCTTCTACAGGCAGGGTGGAGCGTATATAAGGTTTACCCTCTTCTGGAACTAATTGAGTTTGTAACTTGACTTTCAATGCCTTAGCCATTGGTGCCTGCTTTCAAGACAGTAGTGGGAACATATGGCAGGGGCTGTTTACATGGTAATAGAATAGGAAGTAGGAAAGAGGGGGTATCCAGATATAACCTCCAAAGTCCAGCCCTTAGTGACCTTCTTTGTACAAGTCAAACTCCACTTCCAAAGTTGTTAATAGCCTCCAAAAGTAGTCTCACTAGCTGTGGACTAAGAATTAAAGGCTTGAGCCAATAAAGGATGCTTCAGATCCTATATCCACATAACTAAAATGTATAAGAAAGAAAATATAACAGTTAGCCTTCTTTGGATCTCTGTGTTTAGCTACACATCTGAAAAAGAAGTTGAAAAAATTAACCCAACAATGAGCTACAGCTGGTATGATACATGATGATGAAAATGCCTACACTGTATATATTTTTTCTTATATTATTGAGATATCCAACCATTGGGTTGGTCCGTGAATTTCTACTGGTTTCCTGTTATGTCATGTCGTTTAGAATTATTTCAGCGCTCTGACTTCTTATTATTCTACCAAATTTCATGGCATACTGACCACAGTGAGAGAACAGTTGAACCCTTGTTCTCCAGAATGACTAAATAAAACAATTAGTAAGTACACAGAAAAAGCAGCTAAGTACACAAAACCACAGCATCTTTGCAAACATTTTGTAAAACATTGTATCTGGGAGTGAATTTATTATGGCTTGTCTTATCTATGACTTTTGTCATCTCAAGAGAAATGTCACACGGTGGTTATAAGAATTACCTGACAGTGATGAGCATACATTGAAAATTTTGGGCCACCAAATCATGGCAAAAATTCAACAGGGTTATGCATTATGCTTTAACTTGTACCCTATCCCACATGTCTGTGGAGTCATGTTGAGTTGTACCTGGATGTGAACAGACTAATTAAAGAATGAAAAAAATTCTTTCTGTCATTAGTTCTTATTTCCTGGGCTGAGCAGTCCTCCCATGGTTGATTGTCTAAAGCTATCTTCTTCAGTTCTTGCTTTTTGCTCACACTTAACCATAAAAAGATGACATTTTTCTCGTTGATTTCTTTGCTCCCTGCTTAGTTCCCAGTACCTGAAGTGAGTATTCTAAAGTGGTGGCCTGGAGGCTAGTGTAGCCACTGGACAAATAAGAACAAGTGAAGGCTTATACAGATTTCTCAAAATTTCAGAAAATATCTTCCAGAAATTTATTTTGTTTTAAATAGATGATTACATTAAACATTCAAGAGTTGAGGATTAAAGTGTTTGTTTGTTTGTTTTGTTTTGTTTTGTTTTTAACAATTAAACTGACTATTCCTGAAAAAGAAGTTAGATGTCCCTGAAGGGTACAATTATTTCTCTATTAATTGTCATTCTGTGAGCCTTTATGCTCTTTTGTTTTCCAGGGAAGTTCAAATCAACTGAATTTCTCACATAGTTTGCATTATTGTCTTCAACATTAGTTAAATATAATGATATTAAAAGACTCTAACTCTTGATTCAGATTATTCTCTAACATGAGAGATAAAAATTGAATAAGCCAATTATAGGAGAATAGAATTGTGTAATTAAGAACATTCATGACGGTTTTACTAAACAACCCGTTTTTCCATTCATTCGTTGCTTTTACTGGATACCATACTGATTCAACAATAGAATGGTTCTTTTCTAATGCTGTGAATTTCAGGGATGGCTCCAAAGCAAATGAAATCTTGATACTTCTGTTCTTAGAATATGACTTGGGAAGCAAGTGGGCACAGTCAGTGTCAAGATCATGCTGAAGATTGGGTTTACCCTGAAATCTAATGGGCTGTCTCATAGCAGATAATAACATATGTAGTCAGTTTGTGTCATATTCAGAATTATTTTGTTCATGCTAAATAAGATTCAGGCAGATAACTCTGGAAAGATAGAATGAAACTAAAGTTGCCTTATAGATCAATTACTACATCCAAACAAAGAAGCTGTGTATGTGAGTTTTTATAATTATTTGACATAACCATAATAGCTTTAGGAAGAAGAATGTTCACAGTTCCATTACTTTTTGCTGGCTCATATAATACCCTATCCCTAAAGAAATGAAGGCATTTCATGGATTTGACTGGAGTCAATGTTGACATGGATTAAATAGAACTCATTGTTTCTCAGCGGTCACATTTTAGATTCTCCTAACATGTCATCCACTTAGCTGCTCTCTAATGAATTTTGGGGGCATAAATATGTATTTTGACAAAAGAAGACAAGCAAGAAACATCAACTAAGTTCATTAAGAATTGCTAAGCTCTGTGTGAGTCAGGAAACCTTAGACTTGAAGAAGTCACACTTTATCAAATCAAGTCAAATGAAAAGCATCTGTACCTCTTTGTGAGTAACTCTAAACTGAGTATTTCAGACACCACAGTTTGAATTCAGACACAGCTAATTCAAAAACTGTAATTTTTTTAGGTAAGGGCAGTTTCTTTTTATATCCCCTATGGGAAAAACATTGTGTCCCAATTAGAAGAACAAAAATAATTCCCAAGGCAACTCTTAGCGTAAGTGAATAAACTTCTTTCAAGCACTTGGAAGCATACGTTTATTTATAAGAAAAAGGCACGTTTTCTTGCAAGACACAAATCATCCACCATCTTTGATCTTAAAAGAAGCAGTGCTGCATTAAGTTTTAAAGACCCTATAATTTAAAAATTTCTAAATTGTTACAAATGGATGAACTTTTACTGAGCCTTGTATATGTTTCATAAATGGAATGTGCACATACTATATATAGTTTCCAGCTGGCTTCTTTTAAAACCACCTGTATCTCAAAATTCCTTCATCTCTACTGACTACATTTGACTATGATCTGAATAGGAAACGTCCTCTCCCCATTTTTCCCTTTCTCCAAGCTTCTTTCATGAAATTTTGGTCTCTAGTAGGTAGAATTCTTTTAGTAGGCAAAGAGAAAAAGATCAATAAGTCAATCATCAGGGACTATTGATTTAAGGATAATCAGTGTTCTCAGATTATATTATCTACTCAGTAGATAGTATTTTGGCCTTAACATTTACTGATAAGCCTAGAATGGTTAGAGAGGATGAGATTGTATGTAGGAATCTTAGAACCAAATCTTAGAAGACAGTCAAGGTTTACAGTCATGTAGAGGAAAGAAAATAACTAATTTTAGTGTCATATGGACCAAAAGTCTAAAGGGGTTGAGTGTATCCTACTGAGGATAGAGATGAGACAGATATGCCTGAAGACAAGCAGGAGCTGAAGAGTGAATGACAAGTCATGTATCCTTGCATTGTTTTAGGATTTAGGTGTGGAGCTGGCTGGTGGTCACTGGATCTTCTAAGAGGTGGAGAGAAATTTCAAGCCTTTAATAAATAAGCATTTTGGCAGAGTCCCAGTGAACTCTGGAGCAGGGGTGGATAAACTCTGCAGGTCATCAGACCTGCAGCTCCTGCTGAGGGAAGCTGCATGGCTACCCACTGCCACCTCGAACTGAGCAAGCCAACATCTGCAGGGGTCTCTGAAGGACAGACTCAGAACCCGCCCAGAGGTGAGGAGGGGTCACCAGGCACAAGCACCTATATCCCAGCCTGGGAGGGAGAGTTGAGCTCCCATAGCTTTCGGTTCCGCTACCCGGAACCAAGTGCTGTCTGCAGAGTCCCAGCGAACCCTGGAGCAGGGGCAGATAAACTCTGCAGGTCATCAGACCCGCAGCTCCTGCTGAGGGAAGCTGCACGGCTACCCACCGCCACCTCGAACTGACCAAGCCAACATCTGCAGGGGTCTCTGAAGGACAGACTCAGACCCTGACCAGAGAGGTGACAGGAGGCACACAAATCCGAGTGCCACAACTGACCAGGAGTCATCTAATCGCAAACCACTGAAGCCATGGGCAAACGTCAGTGCAAAAAATTACATAATAATACAAAGGTCAACATGGTAACTCCAGAAGAGAGTGGCGATCTTACAAATACAAGACCTGAACTGAGCAATGAAGAGGAAACAGAAGGAAGCAACACCAAAAATTCCTTTTTGATGATCATTGAAGCTCTAAAAGAAGATATGAAAAAAAAGCCTTAAAGAAATAGAAGAAAATACAAACAAAAAATTGGAAGAGATGAGCAAATCTATGAAAGAAACATGCCAGGAACTAAAAGCTGAAATAAAAGCTGAAATGAAAGCTGAAATAGAAGCAATAAAAAAGGCGCAAAATGAGGCAAAGATGGAAATAGAAAACCTGAAGAAAAAAGCTGGAACTACAGATACAAGCATAACAAACAGAGTTCAAGAGATGGAAGATAGAATCTCTGAAGTGGAAGACTCAGTAGCTCAAATAGATATATCAGTTAAAGAAAATAGTAAAACTAAAAAAGCCATAACTCAAAATGTTCAGGAAATCTGGGACACCATGAAAAGACCTAATTTGAGAATAATAGGAATAGAAGAAGGAGAAGAATACCA
>PVIH01007296.1:85818-101976 GCA_004025045.1 Sigmodon hispidus | reverse complement strand
GTGCTTTTTTTTTTTTTAAAACTTTATTTATTTATGTATTTATTTATTTATTTGCCTTGGTGTTTGCCTGGAACTGGAACTACAGACAGTTGTTAGCTGCCATGTGGGTGCTGGGAATCGAACCCGGGTCCTCTAGAAGAGCAGACGGTGCTCTTAACCGCTGAGCCATCTCTCCAGCCCCCGGTAAGTGCTTTTATACTGTTCCACAGGTGCATCTTCTATAACACTTTATCACAGTTAAATGTATCTCCATTCATTCATCTTTTACCTTCTGTCATTTGCATTCTATAATCCTTTGTTGTTATTTTAAGACATGGTATTGCTTTGTAGACCAGACAGGCTTACAATATGTTACAGGTAGCTCAGGCCTGCAATCCTACATCAGTCTCGAAGTATAGGGATTGCACACACCAGCATTTATAACTTTTGGATAGCAGGCATCACTCTTCTATAACAGAATTATGTATGGTACCACACTGAGAAGTCTCTAAAAGCCATATTCATTTTAAATTCCTCGTAATATTTCATCAACCTTGCCATTCCATGACTAAAGCAATGACTGAAAATTAGTTATAATAAATCAAAATTCAATGTTCCTTTAACTTTAATATGTGATGCTTTACAGTGCATTCAATCCTCATAACAACTAGGAGAGAATAGTAGTAACTGGGATTATTTTCCATGTTTTATAGAGCTCATTTAAGTGAAATCATACATGTTCCCAAATCGAACCAAAAATACTGTAGTTCTAGTCAGTTTTAAAAATCACAGTAAAGAACAGTAAGTAAGAAAGAATGATATCCTAAAATTTGCAGGCAAATGGATGGATTTGGAGAATATCCTCCTGAGCTAGTTATCACAAACCCAGAAAAATAAGCAGGGGACTCATTAGTGGACTCTAAACAAAATAGCAAACAGCAAAGCATGCCCAAGCTGCAAACCACAACCACTGTACAGCTTGGGATCTGAAATTCCTTGGACTGACACCTTGGATCCCACTTCCTCTAGAAGAACACCTGACTCAGTCTTGATGTTGGGGGGAGAAAACTGGATCTGCCAGGAGTGGAGCCTGAACTGAACAATATTGGGACCTTGGGACCTCCTGCCCTTGCTGGGGAGGAGATGGGGAGATGTGGAGAAGAGAGAGTGACTGGAGGGAGGGGGTGGGAAGGGACCTTGAACAAAGATATACACGGATAGAAAATGTGACTTTATTAATAATAATAATAATTTAAAAAAATCACAATAAAGTGGGTAGACTCAAAATGAGAATGACTATTCATAGCTAGACTCAAGAAAGTTACAGCATTTTATGTCTAAATACCATCTCATATCTTGGTATAAGATATGGGTCTAGTTTCAATGAGATAAAATCCACATATACATATAATTTAAAATTTTTAATTTTTAAAAGATTTTCCAAATGCTTTCTCTTGTTAAGTCTTATTATCATAAAAAGATTTAAATAAGCTTAGGATGATGAACAACACAGTTTTCATACCAGTCTCCATTCTCCATTGTTTTATTTAAACTTAAACATGTAAAAAAAAAATAGCTGTTCTGGTTATCTTTATAGGAAAAAAGTTGAGATGAGAAGTTACTGGACTTCTCTTAGGCTATTCAGCTAGCTGAAAAGTGGCACACTGAAACTCTGATGCAGGTTTTCAGTGTCTAAGTCCCACTTCCAAGCACTAGTCATTCTCCCAATTAACTGGCTCTTGGGGGTGGACAATTTTCTATCTGAAACACTTGCTTTATTGCCAGAGGTCATCTATTCATATGCACCAGGGATCTTTCTTCAAGCAGTAAAGATATCATATTTGTTAGTAAAGTTAACAATTATACTGCAGAAGGGACACTAGCTTGGAGCTAGAGTCAGAGGCTGCAATAAGACACTAACCAAATCAATTAAAAAAGCTTTACAATGTGCACCACTGGACGGGGGTGGAGAGTGGGGGGCTGCAGGTGGGGGGTTAGGAACCTCAATTTCCAATTTTGCCAATTTAACCTTGTAAGTTCTGCTAATATGAATTCTCAAAAGCACTTCTAAAAATTCTGGCTCAAGGTGCATACAGTGGTGCATGACTATAATCCCAAAAGGATGGCAAGCTCAAGGCTACAAATGTAGACACTGTTAAAAATAAAAGCCTGAGCCAGCAAGATGTCTCCACAACTAAAAGAATGTGTCATGCAAGCATAGTGACTAGAGACTGATACAGAGTAGCATAGGAAAAGCAGTTGCCCTCTGATCTTTGCATGAATGACAGGGAAGTAAGCCCAAACCACCAGAGACAAAATTTTAAAAGGTAAAATAGGTGGTGTGGTTCTAATACATTATATATGGGAATATGAAAATGGCACAAGTGAACACACTCTGTATATTATTATGCTAACAAAACATTTTAAACACAAATAAATAAAAACAAAAGAAATTCATCTTTGATTGAAGAGATGCCTGAATCCGAGTTCTCAGAAGTAAACTTTACTAACTAAACATAGTAAGTCTTTAAGTATGTACTTGAAAATGTTTTCATTTGGATTTAGAAATTGCTATTAGAACATCAAGGGGCTTTACTTTCTTTGGTTTTACAGATGAAAATACAGAGGCTGCTAGAGGCCAAGTAGGCTCTCATTTGGAAATGTAAGTGGGGGTGGAAACATACTACTACCTCAAGGCACTGTTAAAGGGTAAGTAGTATGTAGGAAACACTTAATTCAGCACCTGGCATACAGCAAATGCTAAGTAATTTACTAAGTAAATGATAGTATTATAACTATTAGCTATAAACATTCAACCTCGTGAAGTTTCCTGAAATAAACTAAACTGGTACTTTCAAGAAGACATTTTAAAATTTTGGCAAGCTTTATTCAAGAGCCAAGTCGAACGAAAAAAGTCACCAATGTTGTAATGAAAACAAAATATGGTGGCTAAGATTTCAGGAGCAATTATGGAAAGGAAAAAACCTGATTTAGCTTCTATCTCTCCAATAAGTTACACATAGACAAAATATTCAAAATACTTCTTTGCTCTTAGTTTCTTCAATTTTGTGTCAGCTCTGTTACTCTACTATAGTATATTTAAGTATATATCGTAAACACAAACTCAGGGTTCTCAAGACTCTGGTATGGAGAGAATGAGGGTATCAGTGGTATGAAACATTTAAGAAAAAGAGGTACGGTTTAAGCTAAGCCAAAGAATTCCATACTACTCACTATAAACATATGCAATAGGACAAAGATATGTGCACTTACTAATAGCTCAAACTAGGTCAGATTGAGTCTGAATCTTAGTTCTAGTTAATATTCAATTAATACTAATTAATATCTAGTTAATATTCTAGTTAAGATTTAGTTCCCCTAGTCAGACTATGTTTATTATTCTTTTCTGCACAGCTCAGTCAATAAATAAATAATACATGAATAGTCTGTGATCACTACATAAAAAGTATTTCTCACACTAAGAGGTCATTTAGCAGACTCAACTGACAGGGTCTCAGGCAGTTATATTATAACAATGTAGTAATAGAATAATAAAAGGTATCTCATGATTTTCCTACACTATGTTTTGTACAAGAATCCTTTCAGTAACAATTCACTAAAGGTTAGACTTTTCAGATATCCAAATATCCAAAAGTAACTTTTAAACACCAACAAAAAGAAGGGTATCAACATACATGCATATGTAATTCATTGTCTAAATTACTTTATCTTGCCAGGATAATAGTATTTTGGCAAAAAAACCAAGGCAAAGCAAACTGGCTTGTTCGTTCGTTGCCATTTTTAGAGTATAGCAGAAATCACAGTATTTGGCACTTCTTTAATTACAAACTAGGTCAGTTTGTACACAATACCTAGGATTTCTTTCTAAAAGCTTACGTAAGCTGCCTTTCACGTTTAATAGAAAATAAGCCACCATAAGAGAACAGTTAAATGTAATCAAACTGACTAACAGACTTTCTTTGATGTAAAATGGATAGCTGTGAATGTGTTTTCTCTCTCGAACACTTTCATCTAAAAAGGAAAGAAAAGCACTCATTTCCTCTAATTGTGTTTATAACAACTTCAAGACTGAAGAAGTTTCATTAGGAAAAATCAGAAAGCAAAAACTAAAATCCTGCCCAGGCTCTACATGTCTTCCCTCGAGGTATTACATAGAAAATCTTTTGATAAGATATCCAAACAATGCTTTCCCTCACATTTTAAAACACTTAATTCTAGCCTCAAAAGACTGAAATTTTATCCCATTGTTAATTGTTTTGTATTACACGCAATACTTTAACATACTACCTGGGGTTTATTTAGGAACTTTTAAGGACAACTACTAATTCTTTCACACTTCCTAAACCTATGTTACACTACCACTTATTTCTTGGTAGACTACACTGACTCTTTTGCCTGCTCTTGGGACTCTTTTTCTCCTGAGGTTGCCTTGTCTGTCCTCCATGAGGGCTTTGGCCTCATCAGACTGTATCTTGTTTTGTCATGTTTGGTTGTTCTATTTTGGAGGCTTGATCTTTTCTGACAGGAAACAGAGGGGGGCAAGTATCTGGGAGACAGGGGAACTAGGGGAAGCTGGAAAGAAAGGAGGGAGGGGAACTGTGGTCCAGAATCTTTTTTTTTTTTTTTTTAAAGACACAGTGTCCTGTCTCTTCAACATTTTCCTTGTTTGGAATTGTTCCTTAATTCCTAACAAGTACAACAGAGAGTTTCAATTTGAGCCCTAGAAGATCAGTTTCTCTCAAAACGTTTTCCACTCACGTATCTAATTTGAAGGTCTTGCATATTAGTACCACCTTCTTGAAAAATGATCTGTGGCATTCAATCATACTAAGACATTATTCATATCCTTGTTTTCTTCTTTCTGCTTTAGGACACTTCACTGCTTTGCACATTTTCTTCCAGACAAGCAAGAAAAAGCAATAGTGATTATTTCCTCAAAACATTATAGCACTAGCATATAGTAACTATTCAGTAAACTGTTATCACTGGGCGAAAAATCAGGGAAAAATGTTGCTGTCAGCAAGTCTAAAAAAGTGTTAAAGAGAAAAAAGTTTTAAAGAGGCTAGGAATGAACACAGTAGTAATGCAGGTGTTCAGTGTGCCAAAGAGTCTGTATTTAATTTCCAGCATTAAAAAGTTTAGCTGAACAAGAGGAAAACCTGGGCTCTCATGTGAATGTCATTTGTTCAAAGAAGTGACCGCTAAACTACTTCTAAAAGTATCTCCATTTTTGGAGATGAACTTTAATAGAGCAACATGGTAAGTAAAACAGATAAAAGTAGTAAAAACTTCAGAGATGTCTTAGGTCTGAAGTCTCATCTAAACAAAGTTGCTTCGGTTCTTATTTCCCCTTTCACATGGTGTTATGAGACAGGCTCTTGATTTACAATCCAGACTGGCCTCAAACTCATGAACCACTTGCTTTAGTACTCACAAAGTGTAAGATTACAAGTGCATGATACCATGTCGAGTCACTCACCCTTTTTTTGTGTTTTGAGACAGGGTTTCTCTGTGTAGCACTGGCTGTCATGAAAATCACTCTGTAGACCAGATTGGCCTCAAACTCACAGAGATTTGTGGGATAATGTTCTTGAATATGGTAAAGGTTTATCACTGGTATTGATTTAATAAAATGCTGATCAGTAAGTAGCCAGGCAGGAAGTAGAAGTGGGGTGACCACACTAGGAGAATTCTGGGAAGAAAAAGGCAAAGCAGCAGATGTGAGCCAAACATAGAGGAAGCAAGATGAGAATGATAGATGTGGCTAAAAATAGATAAGAATTGTGGGTTAATTTAATATATAAGCTAGCTAATAATAAGCCTGAACTACTGGCCCAGCAGTCATTATAATATTAAGCCTCTGAGTTAATTACTTTATAAGCAGCTGTGGGACAGTAGGTCCAGACCTCCAGCCTAGGCAGGACCGTAAAACATCTGACTACAGAGATCCACCTGCCTCTACATCCTGAGTGCGTGTCAGGTGTGAACAACTTGAGTTACCCAGACAGTCACTAAATTTTAATGTTAGTATAAATACCATGGAATGGAATCAGGTATAATAACTACTTCTATAACCTCAGCACTTGGAGGGTAGAGCAAGAGAATAGGTAGTTAAATGCTACCACTTATTACAAAAAAAGTTAAAAAGGACACCCTGCCACCAAAAACCCAAAATGAAAAAAGCTAAAAACAAATCCAACAACACTATATATAAAGACTATATATAAAGAATGCATAAGATATAAAAATTAGCTGTTTAGAATAGGCCAGTTAATTTTGTGAATAAATGGAAAGAGTAAATTGCTATATACATCATTGCTGATGGTAAGGATATAAATTTGCTAAGCCCAATATGAGATCACAACCATTATGAAATAAAATAGGAAAGAAAATATGTTTACAGTAATACTGTTCTTCTTTAGAGCTAGCATAGGTGGGCAGGGCCTTCAGCAGAAACTGTTGGCAGCAGTTTGAACCTTCAGTCATCTGCAAGGCCATGGGAGGTCCCACCCACCAATATGACTCCACTGTAATCTATTTCACCTTGCTCTGATACACTATTTAACATTTGTGAATGTAAAATAACCTTAACCAGTAATTTTCAACCATGAGAACAAAAGCAACTTGATTGAAACTAATTTACATTTTCAATTATTATTAAAAAAATTTAGAAACTCTGCTCTTTTTATGTGGTCTGTTTGTTTTTAAATGATCACCCTTAACCAACGAGAAGGGATGTTTGAAAGGGGTTTCAGAATGCTGGCTACTGTGATATAAACAAATTAGGATGTAAACTCCCTTATTACCTGTAATATTAGCCATGCCCCATCTCAATAAATAAGGTAGTGATAATGATTAAAAAAAAAAAAAGGTACTCAGATTGCACAAAAGAAAGCAGAGTTTCCCAGACATTATGATTGACAAAATTCACACACATCCAAAAATCTAGACTTTCTTGTGGGACATACCAAGTTTAAAACTTGGAGCACCTTTTGGCCCATGTCTCCATATATAATCTGTTTTAGAAAGATTCACCCTTAAAGTTCAACTTCATCTTCTCATCACAAGAAAGCTCAATTTTCTTTAATCTTAAAACATTGCATTGTAGAACTACAGAGGTACAGATTTTTAATACTCAATGCTCACCACAACCAAACTACAAAACAGTACCACTATCCTGCAAAAGTTCATCCTGCTATTCCTAAACCATTCATTCTCTAACCTGTGGCAATCACTGCTCTTGTTACCAATATTATCTTTTATATTTTCAAGATCATACAGTGAGGGAATATGGCTAAGCATATAATGGCACCTGTCACCAGGCCAGATAACATTAGAATCTGAGTTCAATCACCACATCCTACATGGAGGAAGAATAGAAGCACCTCCCAAAAACTGTCCTCTCATGCATCACACGTGTAATACAGAAAAAAAAACTACTGTATAACAGGAATCACAAACTACACAGCTTTAAGTTGAGCCTGACTTCTTTAACTCTGTCATGGCTCTGAGTTTCAGGCAAGCTGCTGAGTATACCAATAGGTTAGTTATTTTATACTGCTAATACATGTTTTGTGGTATGGAAGTACCAGTTTACTCATTTTAGAAGAATATGTGATTCCCATTTTAATTCATGTACTACAACAATCACGAAGAGGTTTGTCTTAGTTATGGTTTCTATTGTTGAGAGGAGACCCATGATCACAGCAACTCTTATAAAAGAAAACATTTAATTGGGGCTGGCTTACAGTTTCAGAGGTTTACTCTATTATCTTCATGGCAGCAAGCAGACAGACATGGTGCTGGAGAAGAGCTGAAAGGTCTACTTCTGCGCAGTCAGCAGAAACAACACTGTGTCTCCATCACTGGGCATGACTTGAGCATATATGAGACCTCAAAGTTTGCCTCCACAGTGACCCACTTCCTCCAGCAAGACTACACCTTCTAATAATGCCACACCCTATGAGCAGCATTCAAACACATGAGTCTACAGGGGGATACCTATTTAAACCACTACAAGGTTGTTATACAGAGTAGAACTAATGTAATATATATCTAGATATGATTCATAGCATTTTCTCATCTGTGACTTATCATTTCTTCCTTTTAAGAGCTTTTGCAGACCAAAAATTTCTGTTATGATATAGTGTGTATTTAGTAAATACATCAGAGGAAAAGCTACTCACATAGTCAAATTAAGTCAAGGAGTGGTGACCTACACCTTTAATTCCATCACTAGGGAGACAGAGATACTTCTAGATCTTTTTGAGTTCAAGGCCCAATAGCCAAGCAGTGGTAGCACACATCATTTGGTTCCAGCACTTGGGGGTAGAGGCAGGAGGATCTCTGTGAGTTTGATGTCAACCTGGCCTACAAAACAAGTTCCAGGGCAGTCAGGACTGTTACACAGAAAACCTTGAATTGAAAAAACAAAAACAGAAGGCTGGAGAGATGGCTCTGTCCTCTGATATTCCAGACTATTTTTATTAAATATACAATATATCACCACAAATTTCTTTTTTTATTTGTGTATTTTTTACCCTGACAGTTGCATTGCTCAAACATTTTTCCTCCAGCTATACATGATGATACACACACACACACATTTAAAACTAGAAGAGGCAAGCTGTTCTCTTTTTTTGTTTTATTTTTTTGATACAGGGTTTCTCTATGTAGCCCTGGCTATCTTTGAACTCAGAGATCCACTTACTTTTGCCTCCTAAATGCTAGAATTAAAGGTTTATGGCACTATCACCGAGCAAGATTTCTAATTTTGAAGTATAGTAGATTAGTTTTTTTTTTTTTAATGGACATTGAGTTTAGTTACATGTCTAAAAAAACTTTGAGGTCAAGCAGCAAGGGTTACAGGGTGAAACCCTGTCCTCAAAAAGGTTTTCTTTTTTCTCTATATGGATGTCAATTTTTCCAACATTACTTGTTGAAAGAACTAGCCTATCTCCACAAAATTGTTTGTTGTATCATATATCAAAGGTCCTACTTCTTCCTTGGGAAACATCAAATGTCAGAGGATGCTGGTGTAGAAAGCTATTAGTTTGAAGGACAGAGGAGTCCAAGTTTGGAAGGCCATAGCACCTTCCATGGGATTCATGGAGACAAAGAAAGGAAAAGATCTCTGCTATCAATCTAGGCTTGATTAAGCAAATGAAGATTTGAGAAAAAGATCTGTTCTCCCTGCCCAATAAGAGCTCTCATATTAACTTTTTACAATTTGATTTACTTTGGGAGGCAGACAGAAGAGGAATTACTTCATGTAGGTTTGAAAACAACTTAGGAGAGGTGGTTCTCTCAATTAACAATATGGATCCTGGTGATCAAGCTCATTCAAATCTTTAGACTTGGCAACAAGCACCTTTACTGTTAAACTATCTCACTAGCCTGTGAATGAATTTTCCCTAAGGTGTCTTTTAAGAATGAAGTTTTGAATGGCACTCCACTGTAGAAATAGTGGGAATATTCAGCAAATAGACCAGGTTCAAAATCTTTGCCACCATAAAAGTATATCCATTGTCACCTGGGGGAGGAGAACATCATCTCTTCATTGCTCTGGGTAGAGAAGCAGCCTGCTACCTCTGTGCTGTTAAGCCTTATCTCTGCATCCTGAGGCCTTAGCACCATATCTACTCCTGTACTCAAGAAGCTGCTAATAGTCTCCAGTTTGAATAACTGCTGCACTTCATCTAGAGGCTGCACTGCCACTCTTGGCAACTCCACAAAAGTTATCTTTAATGCCATCTCAAAGACCTAAAGGTACCACCAAACTCTGAAAAGAGACCATGTTCACCAAGCCTCCATAACAGGGATTTACAGACCAATCTTGTAAAAACAGGACAACTTCTGCTATAGTTCTTCAGGGTTAGGGTTAGGGTTAGGGTTAGCTTGTTTATTTTTTTAAGACAAGGTCCCTCACTGAACTTGGGGCTCACCACATACATAAGGCTGTCAGTGAGTCTCAAGGATCCACCTATTCTCTGTCTCCCTATGACAGGGAATCATTACACCTGGTTATTGAAATGTAGTTTGTTGGAACTGACCCAGTATGCTTATGCTTTCAAAGCAAATACTGTAAAGACTCAGCTATCTCCCCTGCGGACACAGAGCTTTCTTTCATGTAGAAAAAATATAACCAAGTCTGTTGTAAAAGAAATAAGGCCTATCACCCTGCACAAAACTCAAATCCAAGTGGATCAAAGACCTCAACATAAACCCAACCACACTGAACCTGATAGAAAAGAAAGTGTGAAATACCATCCAACGCATTGGCACAAGCGACCACTTCCTAAATATAACACCAGTGGCATGAGGTCTTGGAGTTATAGGCAGGGATGAGCTGCCATGTAGGTGCTGGGAACTGAACCCAGGTCCTCTGGAAAAACAGTCAGTGCTCTTAACAGCTGAGCCATTTCTCCAGCCCCATAAATTTATTTTTAAAAATGTAATTTGTAACATCAATTATTTAAGTCTATTAGCAAAATATCTGTCATGTTGAATGTTTGTGTATTTGAAAAGAATGAGACTAGTACATTTGTCGAGCACTCTATAAATATCAACCAGACCCAGATGGTTGTCACTTCCTTTATATCTTTGCTAATTTTATGCCCAATATTTCTCTCATTATAAAAAATGTTACAGTTGCCAAGTATAATTGTGGATTATCTCTCCTTTCAGTTCTGCCAGTTTTCATTTCTGGGATTTTGAAGCTGTGTTGTTAGGCATATACACATTCAAATTATGAGATCTTCCATCATTATATAATATTCTGGTTTATCATTAGTAATTTTCTTTGTTCTAAAATTCTAATTTTATGCTATAAATATATACATTATTTTATTAGTGTATTTTATTAGTGTTTATCTAGTATAGCCTTGGCATTTTTAATATTTTTGTTTATTTTCTTTTTGGTCAGCCTAGAACTCATGATCTCACCTCTGCCTCCTGAGAGCTGGCATTAAAGAAGTAAGGCACCATGTCTGGCTGTAATTTTCTACTTAAACTATAATATGTATAATATAAAGTTTATTAAATATAATATGCATCATATTTTAAGTGGGTTTTTTAAAACAGCTGATAGTTCTATCACTTTTTAAATGTATTTTGAAATTTTTCATTAGTCTATGCATACTATTTAGATCTTGTACATTTAAAGAGGCCATCAATATATGTGAATTAGCTCTACCATTTGATTAAACTTTCTGCTCCTTCTCCTTTTCTTCCCCATTTCCTGTTGCTATAGGGATTTAAGATCACTTTTAGCCTTATTCATTATAACTAAGATTTGCAAAGTTTAAGAATTTCAAGTCCACTCTTCACATTCCAAGTTTCCTTCCCTTATTACTTTTCTTCTCTCCAAGTATCTTTCTTTAGCAATTCCCAGAGCAGATCCTTTTTTACCATAGCAGATTTTATGGTGGTGAACTCTTATTCATGTTTTCTTTCATCTAGGAACCATTTAGATGATACAGAAACATTTCCATACAAATTTCTTGGATATAAAAATATGAGATAATTCTTTTAGCATTTCAAAAATAATGCCCCAAATTTTCTGACCTCTGTGATTTCTGATGAGAAATATATCATCCAACTAATTTTCCTATGTAAGTTGTTTTTCTTTAGCTGTTCCTAAGACAGTTTTGTCTTCATTTTTAACAACTGATTATGATATATCTAATAGTAATTTTCTTTGTATTTTAATCCAGAGCCTTGCACTTCCTACCTAAGTATTTTACTACTGAACTATATACCCAGCTCTCACTGAATTTTTCAATCTGTTAAGCTTGTGTCTTATGCCAGAGTTGCAAAATTTTCAGATACCATAGTTCACATTCGCTCAACTCTTTGTTTGTCTTCTTCTTTGGAACTATAATGATGTAAATGCTAAGATTTTTGTTACTGTTTCACAGGTCTCTGACCTTCTGCTATCCCCCCTCCATCTCAGTCTCCTGTCCCTCTCCTACATATTGGATAATTTTTATCTATCTATCTCCAAGTTCAGACATTCTTTTACTTCCACTCTGCCACTGAAGTTACCTAGAGTCTTTTTGTTCTAATACATTTACTCAGATCTTTGCTATTTTGTACTTTTTTGATGAGACTTTCCAGTTTCCATTCATTTGAAAAGTGTCCAAAGCACTTGTTCACACACATGTATAATAGTTGGAATCTTTGTATTATGGAAATTTCTGGCGATTCTTTTTTTCTCCTGTCCTGCCACTTTCTCTCTTTCCTTGCCTTTCTTTCATACAAGCTAAACACATACTAAGCCACTAAGCAACATCCACAGGCTGAGATTACCAATTTTAGTAGGAGACCAATTTCATTAGGATTGGTCAGTGAGTTCTACATTTCTGTGGCATCTGTGCTAGTTCAGTTGTTATAATTTTTGGAGCAATACTGTGGATGTAGCTCTGAGGTAGAGAATATACTTGGCATACGTAAGTCCTTGAATTCAATTCCCAGCACCAGAAAATACCACAAAAGGGTACTTTTATACTGTTATTTGGATGTTCCATGTGCACTGCCTTAGTAGTTTACTGGCATTCTGAGTGGTGGTCTTTAAGTTCTCAAGTCTTTGTTATGCTGATTAGAACTGCACAGCTTTTCCTTGGGAGTTTGTTCATAAGCAATTCTATGGGGCCATTTTCTTAGAGGTATTTGCTGTGATTGCCCTTGGTAGCACTACTATAACCTCTCCTTCTCATTCATGCTTTTAAGTTTTTGTTGTTGCTGCTTGTTTCTGACAGTGTATGGCTATGTAATCCAGGTTAATATTAAACTTATAATTTTCCAGGCTGGAGACAAGGCTCAGTGGTTAAAAGCACTTATTTTTCTTGTAAAAGGCCTGGGTTCAGTTCTCAGTACCCACATGGTGGCTTACAACCTTCTCTAGTTCCAAGGGATCCAATTCTCTCTTTGGATCTATACAGGCATCAGGCATGTGGTGCACTGATATACCAAAGGCAAAACTCTCATATACATAAAAAAGAAGCAAAGCAAAAAAAAAAAAAACTGTAATCTTTCTGCCATAAGACTCCTTAGTGTAAGTATGACAGGCATGCACCATATTCAGCTTGTTGATACCTTTTAATTCAGTAAGATGTGTTTGTAGTTATTCAAGCCTGTCACATACTTCTGTAAATGTGCTCCAATTATAACCAGTGAATCCAGAGAGGAACACAATCTCTCAGAGTCACAGCTCTAACTCCCATCCCAGCTTCTGTTTGCTACTACAAGATTACTTAGGGACTGAGGTATGAGAGAATAAAGAATAAAAGCCATGGCCTGAGGGACTTCTACATTGCATCTGCATGACAGAAGTTGCCTTGGCTTCTAGAGTCCTCTCTGTAGGCTGGTGCCCAAATCTGATTCTAAACTATGCCTCTTTCAACTGGAAAATGATAAATACACTTCTCATTTGCTAGTACTTAAAGTCTGCTCTTCATCTCTAATCTTGCTATTTATTTTTCAGAGTCTTCATGTTACTGCTTCATATATTCTTATAAAGTTTCAATAGTTGCTTTCTACTTTTACCTAGCAATAAAATGATATCTGATTGTCAGAGTTGTTATGTTCTTCAATCCACATTCACAATTTTAAAGATCTGGATCTAAATTCTTACTTTCTAGGAAGTCATACCACATTAATTTTATCTACTAATGTCTCATTGGTACTAATTCTGTAATCAATTACTTTTAAAGCATCATTGTCTTACTTGAAGTGTCTGTGTTTATTTGTACAAAGTATTCTACAGAAAGGCAGAATCCAGACTTTGACCTCATCAACAACTAGTACTTGGAAAAGCATGAATGCAAAGTAGCATTAGAAGACCAAGGAGCTTAAACACTGAAAACCTACATCCGAGTTTGAGTGTACCACTTACCAGATAGCTGAATGGCCTAAGACAAGTCCAGTAACCTCTCTGAGTCTCAGCAAGGGGCAGGGGTGTATTTAAAGACAAGGTCTAAGTAGCTTCCAACTCTTCATATTGCCATGGAATGCCCGCAACTCCAAATGCTCTTGCCTCTACCTTTTACGTATCAAACATTACAGGTATGTCCTGACATGGCCAGCTCCCAATATTTTCTTAATTTTAAGATTTGCCTTTAAAGATTGTTTTTTTTTTTTTTTAGTTTTTAACATATGACTAACCTAAAAGAAGAGCATAGTCTAGCACCACTCAACTAGAATCTGATACCTAATCAAACCACAAATACCTTGTTCTAAATATTCAATTCAACTTATTCTTTCAAAGGAAGAGGAAATACCATCTTCCCCCAAAGGCTGGTCTCCCTAACACTAAGAGTACCTGATAAATAGATTGTATAGAGAAGTAATAGGGACTAGATCCTGCAGCTTCTATGTAGAAATATACAGAAGAGATATGCCTCATCCTCATTATGCATTTATATCTTACTGATCAAACCAGTCTAATTTGTATTCCAACTTACATGCAGGTTTATACTAAAAATTAGCATAGCTGCTGTTAATTACTTTCTACCATACCTTCAACACCTGCAGATGGATAAACACATATACATCCCAGAAAAAGGCTCATTCCAGATGTGATTATGATGACTTTCAAGGATCTGCCCATGTGCATGTAGGTAGGTGGGTATGTATGTTTATGGGAGTTATCTCTGGTCCAGAAGATTTTCCTTGCTGACTTTAGTATTAGCTGAAAGTCAACATAACTCACAATTCTCCAAAAGTCTGTTAAAAAAAACAAGCATTCTACAATGTCATTCACATATGACACACAGGAGGAAGAATCTTACATATCTGCTATACAGCAGAAGTCCTAAATTCAAAATCATTAGACTGCCAGGAGTATCTCCTCCAAACTCTTCTACATAATTAATACAAAAGAAAATGAGTTAAACAGCTAATTCTACCAGCGTTAGCTTCAAAATGCATCTAGTACCTATTGACTCACCACAAAGGTCCCTGCTACCCTTTAGGCCAAACAGAAACTACTTTTCTCATTTCTCCGAGAATTCTGAGTCAAAGTCCTTAACCTGGGTCCCATGGCTCTCAGTGTCTGTCTCAGCAGCCTGTACTGTCTCTCTCACTGTACCTTTCAATACTTTCCCCTTAGTCACTCATCTCGTGTTACATGGTCTCTTCGTTATTTCTTAAATGGGCCAAACACTCTTACTTCTTGTGTCCTGGGCCCCTTACATTTGGTCTGCTATGCTTATTGTCTCACATTCTGGTCTCTTCTCAGTATTACTGTTCCAAGAACTTCCCTAACCCCCTCCATAAACTATCAGTCCCTTTCCTCCTCACACAGCTGCAGTCTTCTCAACAGTACTTTGTTACCAACTGCCATGACATTTCATTATTATTTATCACCAGTTTTCTTACACTGAGAATATAAGTTCCACGAGGACAGGGCCTTACTTTAGTTCCTTGCTGTACCCCTGATGACTGTATCGAATATTGTCTCAGAGTAGGTATTCACTGAATTTTTATAGCAGAGTAACAACTATTTATAACCATAATATCAAAGTACAGAATTATCTGTTTGCCATTCAGTGAGAGACACGTCTATATAAAGGTTATCAACATGGTTATGTCTACAAGAAAAAAAAGTAGACAAAAATTACCAATGATGTAAAATCCATTTTAGGCTCAGAAATCCTATCCTATAGCTCAACAGTGCTACCCGAAAACTTAGAGGAGGTTTTGAAAACCTTAGTTTCCATTACTCAGTATATCTACAAAGTCTTCAAAATTAACAACAAACACATTTGCCCTATACATTAAAGTGGGATGGTAAGTGTGTATGTGGGGGACAAACAGTATGAAGAATTGGTACTCATTAGGCACCTTCCTTGAATCTGTGACCAGCACCAATATATATTTTCTGGTGGTTTTTCTGTTGGATGATAAACTGCATGTCCTAAAATTCCTTGCAAAATTTCACAATGCCGTTTCCACAAAGTAAAATTCAGTGTTTGTGATTAGAGTAAAGAAATGTGTTGTTGGTAAGGAATGTCCTGCACCTATTCTGCATAGCAACTCCAGTATGTTTATCCAAACTATGTTTACATTAATCAGGTTTGGCTTTCTAGTGAGTTTCTTATGCTTCTAAAATGTACAGCCCTAAAAAATGAAATTCTGCAGGGTGAGTGAAAAACAATA
>PVIH01007296.1:33318-80818 GCA_004025045.1 Sigmodon hispidus | reverse complement strand
CATTTCATCACAAAGGATGGTGATGAAAATGGAGCAATGTCTATCTGGAAGAAGGTGTCTCTCAACTTCAATACGTTAATCAATATTTTAGAAAAGATAAAAGAAAGAAGGCTAATCACACCATTGGGACTCTCGAAGTCAAAACACTGTATATAAAGCAGAATCAGGATCTATACTATCCACAATGGGAAAGTGATGGACTGAGAGGTTTTGCAAAGAGGAGGTTTTACAAAGTTTGTTGGAAGGTTTTTGTTACACACAATGCTGGTTGGTCTCTAACACCCAGTTCTGCTTTTCCTCTTTAGAGACATAAAGCTATTACACCCTGTGGCTAATATTTGGCCCATAATATACAAACAGGTATGTTGTACAGGACTTCCACAAGGCTTCTTAAAGAACTAACTTGGATAGGAAGCACATATTTAAAAGATTTCTTTTTATTTAAGTATAGATGTGTATATGTCACAGGTGGCCACAGAGACCAGAAGAGTATGTCAGAGCTCCTGGAGCTGTAATTACAGGCAGTAGTGGGCTGCCTGATGTGGTTGCTAAGAACTGAACTAGGGTCCTCTGGAAGAGTAGTAAGGTCTTAACGATTGAGCATTTCTCCAGCCTCATAAGGAGCATATGCTTTTGACTCCTCAGTCTGATTGGGAATTAAATGCCTGTTTTTTAAAGCCACTGTTAGTTTTGGCTTTCATAACTTTTATCTTAATACAATTTTCTAAGTGTTAGAGGTAAAAATATGTCCCAGAATAATTCCTAAGTAACAGGTACAATAATATCCCTCAAAAACATATTCCAGAGTGCTAAGCTCAATTACCCACAAACTAGCTTTATTTTAACATATGGTTTTAGAAGAAGAAAGTCAGGTTAAGATGAAATTGGAGGGGCTGGAGAGATGGCTCAGTGGTTAAGAGCACCGTCTGCTCTTCCAGAAGACCTGGGTTCGATTCCCAGCACCCACATGGCAGCTAACAACTGTCTGTAGTTCCAGGCAAACACCAAGGCAAATAAATAAATAAATAAATAAAGCTGTTTTTTTTTTTTAAAAAAAGATGAAATTGGAGTGAATTAATGTAGTCTCTAAGACAGTATGACTGGTGTCCTTGTAAGAGAAAAAAGACACGTAGGCCAAAGATGTTCTTTTTGCAAAAGAAGCAGAGATCAGAATAAAATATGTCCAAGGAACATCAAAGATTAGCAAATGTTAGAAGAAGAAAAAGAGATGCTGCCCTATCAAGCTTAGGAGGATGGCTGTGATGATACTTATACTTTAGACATGACATCTATAATGAGGCAATGCATTTCTTAGATTTCTGCTGTTTTGTGATACTAAGAATTGCCAACCCATGATCTTGCATTTGCTAAGCAAGCATTCTACCAATGAGCTATATAATCCCACACCAATTTTCCTCATTTTAAGCAATCTGATCTGTGGTATTTTGTTAATATACTGTCAGTTAACAGTCATACATTGAAATTTATTAATGAACCACTTGGATTAAAGAAAACATCATAGAACACAACCTAGCAGTGGTAAATATATGAGGGTTAATACAACCCCCAAAGAATTATCTAGAAAAGGTGGCACTGGAAGGTTTATTATGACCTGTACTGGTTCCAGCAGGAGTACTTCAAATGCTGTATATTGTTTTGAAGTCATTGGGTATAAACTCTAAGAATGAACATAAGATAGGTGCCAAATAAGTAGTTATTAAAGACAGGAATAAGAGGGGTGATCGTCAGTCTGGATTCATGCAGTACCAACCACTCTTATATGAGCCAAGGGTAACAAACTCAGGGAATGTGTAAACCCTTTTGACTTAATAAAAAAAATAAAAATGTTAAAGTAAATAAAAATGGTCATCAGCAGACGAATGGATGAATATCCCATCTGGGTTCGATTAAATATTACTTGGCTATCAAAAAAGAATTCATGTATAAAACAAAAATAAACAGGATGTTAAATGAAAGAAGCTAGACACAAAAGATGACATCACATAATTTCATTTCTATGAAATCTTCAGAATAGGTAAATTGCTGAGACTGAAAGCAGACAAGTAGTTTACTATAGTTAGAAGAAGATGTAGAATAGGCACTAGTAGGTACAGCAATAAACTTCTGGAGTGATAAAAAGGTTGGAATTAGACAGACATGGTGTCATTTAGTACACATGAATGTACTAAATGAAAATGCATTGTTTACCTTTAAAAGGTTACTTTTATGTTATTTTAACTTTAACAGAAAAAGATATATATATACATATATATATGTATATATATAAAGAGAAAAGTTAACTACTTGCTTGATAGAGAAAAGCTATAGAAAGAATTCAGCAATCTCCTTGTTTAAGCCATCAAAACTACAAAACTCTAAAATTCCTGTCCCAGTAAAACCTTTCTCTACTGGAACATCAATAATGCTTTGGTGGCAATGTTTCATATTTCACACCACAGCTCTAAGGACCTCTTCCCTGTGCCCATTTCATGCATAATGGCTTAAGAGACCACAAACTTTTTCATATTTTTTTCTTATGTAGAAATGTAACATTGCCCAAGTAGCTTGACAACATTTTTATGCACCTGTTATTCATAAACCAATAGTTTTTTAGGCAGAGCCATTCTAAAATTATAACATATGATGACTTTGAGTTCAAAATCTCCCCCTCCCTTGAAGAACAGAAGCTGTATATGATATAAATGTGACAGAAAAACCTTAGCAATTTTTATAACAGGATAATGTGAGAAACCTGAGGACTGTCCCAAAGCAGAAGCAAAAGTCATGTCATTGCTTCCCTTTACAAGTGGCCTTCAAGAAAATTAGTTGAATAAGCAACTGAATAAAAAGCTCTATTACAGTAATTCTGCCCTAGGAGCTGCTCAATTTCATAATCTATTACTGCCATGACCCAAGGAGTCACATACAGACATATTCTTAGGTACACATCAAAAATACAAATGTCAATGAGAAAAGATTTAATTTTGTTTGAAATCTTAATCACACACACACACACACACACACACACACACACACACACACACAAATGTATGTTTGTATCTAGGGGGAAGTATTTCACAACATAACCTAAGCTAGCCTTGAAGTCATAGCTAACTTTCTACCTAGTCCTCCTGAGTGCTAAGATTAAAGGAAGAAACCACTGGACCTACTTTATAATAAAAGAGTAAATATTTTTTAGATTTAGGCTTGTTTTTGATATATTATGCAATATAGAATCTCCATAGGCTCAGTCTCTATCTGTGCCCATTGGCCATGTTAAAAGTAAAGCACTATGTTCTTATTAAAATATTTACCATCTACTTTAGATAAGCTCAAGCTCTGTCATCAAGACAAAGGAGGAGGATCTTATTATTTAGTACTATAAACATGTATGAAACTTTTCACTTCTGAATTTAAAGCTACTTAAGTAGAAAAGAGTCACAGTATTTTAAATAAGCAGCAGTATGTATAGCATTAAATTCCCATGAGCCCAAAGAAATTTTAGGATACCAAAAATACATTGTTTTAATGATCAAAGAGAGAAAGGACATGTCCAAAGCTCTGGGAACAAAAATATACCAGTTTTTTTCTTATAATTTAGGCAATATGAGTCTTACAGGGGAGACAACTTGCACATTTCAAGTCAACTGCAACCAAGGACTAAGTGAGAGATTTATTAGGTGAAGATGAGATTAGCACATTAAACAGTGTTTTACCACAAACCTGACCCTGTCTGAAACCTCCAGTAGCCTGGTACTAGGAATAAATGGTGATTTGCTCAATTTATAAATGACACTTTTTTCCTCCTGGGGCAACAATTTTATACAATCTATGTTAAACTAGTTTCCAGCTTTCTAGTAGTATATATACAAAACAATGGATTTTACTGTGACCTTTTCATACATGCCTACAATATAGTTCAAATATATTTATACAGATGCCCCCTGTCTACTCTCTGTGGTATTTTCTTAAATCTAGAGACCATATATGAAAAAAGATGAAATATTCATCTTTCTGAATTTGTACTGTTTCACTTGACATGATAATCTCAAACTCTACATATTTTCATATAAATTACATTAATTCATTCTTCAGTATGGCTAAATAAAACCTCACTGTGTAGACATAACACATTTTCTGAATCATTCATCCGTTTATAAATAAGAAAATGCACACCATCTATAAATGTCATCCCCAACACTGAGCAAATTTTAGAGTGTATGTAGTAGGTGCTTAATAAAATTTTTGAGATGGAAACCTCATTAAAATAGCCTCCAACTCATGATAGTCCTGTCTCAGATATTTGTGTTAGAACTGTAAGCATGTACACATGGCATAATTATTAAATAAAAAATATAGTTGAAACTCAGCAACGGAGAGCTTACAAACTAGGACATAATCTTTTCTTTCTTTCCCTTTTGAGAGTGGAAGTTTTGAACAGGGTCTCTCTGTGTAGTCTTGGCTAGCTAACCTGGCACTAGCTCTGTAGATGAGAGTACCCTCAAACACAAAGATCCTCTTGCCTGTGTCTCCTACAAGTCAGGATTAAAGTTGTGCCACCACACCTAGTGGGTTGAGCATAAGCTTGTAAAATAGATACTTAGAAAAACCTATAGAAACTGCAGTGGTGCTGTTCATTGTAAGACTGCTTCTCAGACATTTCTGAAAAGACTAATATTTTTATTCCTAGTAGAAAAGCTCAAAAACCTCATAAATATTACTTCCCTAACTCATCACTAGCAATTCAAATGAACTACAGAAAAATGAGCTGAGTCTCATTTTCAAGGCTCCTGTTAGGAAAGGCTAAAGACAGTTTTGTTGTGGAATAATGTTCTTGTATGCTGTAAATATTTGTCACTGGTGTTGGTTTAATAAAACACTGACTGCCCAATAGTCAGGCAGGATGTATAAGTGGAGAAAACAGACTAGGAGAATTCTAGGATGATAAAAGGCAAAGAAGTAGTCACTATCTAGACACAGAGGAAAATGAGAATGACAATGCTGGACTGAGAAAAGGTAGCAAGCCACATGGCTAAGCATTAATAAGAATTATGGGTTAATTTAAGTGTCAGAGCTACTCAATAATAGGCTTGAGCTACTGGCTGAGCATTTATAAGTAATATTAAGCCCCCGAGTCAATCATCTGGGAAGCGGCCACTGGATATTTCTGGGAGTTGATGGCAGGACAGAAATTTTTGACTACACAGTTTCACTAACCAGAGTGCTCTCAAACACTGATTCCTGAGGGTCATGTCTGAGCAGCCAATCTAGCAAAGTTTCTCCCGGGGATAGGTAGCTTAGCCTGTGGTAAGCATCTAGCTAAAATGTTATAGCTTGGGGGCTATAAAAAAAGAACAAGCCATTTTGAAATGCCTGTGTTGGCTTACTCATTAAAAAAATAAATACTAAAATAATCTAATGTATTAAACTACTACTAACAATACCACCAATGTTTATCAAAAGCTTAATGATCCTACAGCTGCATATATATAGATATTCCTTTTTTCATCTTCTCTCAACATGAATTGAAGCATAAAACTATCAAACATTCTAAGAAACAATCCAATTTTCACTGAACTTAAGTTAATGAGTTAAATCTCAAAGGTAAAAATCAGTCCATGAAGCAAAATGATTCTTGAAGAGCAGTGGTTCTCAACCTGTGAGTCATAACTCCTGGAACCACATCAGATTTTCTGCATAACACATATTTACACTGTGATTCATAACAGTAGCAAAATTACAGTTATAAAGTAGCAATGAAATAATTTTATGGTTGGAGGTCACCACAACATGAGGAAGTGTATCAAAGGGCTGCAGGATTAGGAAGGTTGAGACCACTAAAGCCTACAACTAGATTAATGAGGCAACCTATATCCTTACACCTTTGTCCTTTTTTTTAACCTGCTGTTGTAAGTCTTGAGGCTAGTGTAAAAATAATTCACCAGGACAGATAATTATCTCATGTTCCACATTTATACAAAACTGTATAATTATCAAGTTTTATAAAGCAAAGCAAGAAACATTTAATATTTATCTAGTTATTTAAAAATCAGTTATTGGTAATTGCAAATGTGTAAAGACTGTGTTAAAACCATTATATGCATAAGGTATTGGTATACATTAAAAACTAGGATAGTCATGAAAGGTATGTGGCAATATGAATCACTACTATATTTATTCAGGCACTTTGATAATACTCTATCCTTATGAACCAACTGACATAAAAAAATAATCATTTAAATGGAAAAAATAGTCATAAATTTTCAGTATAGAGCTATTGAAAAGTAGCCTAAAAGTGAGAAGTGTGGTTAAATTGCATGTAATGAAGTAGCTACACAGAAAATGCTTGATAATAAAAAAGCACATCTTCATTGTGACTGCAGTCAAAATTACATGTACATATGTAAAAGAACAGAAAACGGACAATACAACAAAATACTTTCCTAAAATTAGACTGTATATCATCTTTTTCATAGAAAAGATTTTACATAAAAAGATAAAAATAGAATAGTGCTTTTGCACTAAAAAAATAATAGGTTACCAACTTTAACCTTCTCAACTTAAACCCCTGCAAATGTGTATATAAAGTTTAAAAATATAGCACATTCTGTAAAAGTGAACTGCACGTTACCACACTGCAAAGTTCCTAGACAACTTACCAATACATAGTAATTAATTATAAGACCCTTTCTGCTTAAAAAGACCTGCAAACATTTTGTTCACCACAGTTTAGAAACTATTGATTGGAATGAAGGTACTCAAAGGGGCATAGGAGGGAAGGAATCTTAATTACCAGACAAGCCTTCCCATACTCTATGCTCCACAGCTGGGAATCACTAATGGCAGTATACATTATCCCTCAGGTGAATATACTAAGGCTTGCTCAAGAACCAGTGATCTAAGAAGATAGTGATAAACAATTTAATGTCACAGAGGGGAGAAATCCATCATAAAATGAACCCTTTAAAATACAGTTTGGGGAGGCTTTCTGCTTCTTATAAAATAGTATTTGATCAAGTCTGAAGATACTATCAGTTTTTTTACAAAGAACATCTCTTTTGTAATTATGTAGCTCAGTACATATGAAAGATGAGTAAATCATAAAATTAATCCATTTCCTTAATAATAAATATGATATTCCTTAAGATAGGTGAAAAAAATAAAGCATGTATCGTCTTAAAGTCTGGATACTGAAGAAAAAAAATGTGAGTGTGATAGAGGGATGTCTCCACAGACCAAATATATAGCATGGACTAAGGCAGTGAAGGACTAAAGGATGGACAAACAGTCCTTCACTGCCTTACAAATAGTACTTTAGCATTAGGAGACAGTTACCTCTGGTCTAAGTACAGATTTCATGCAGGCTGGACAAAGAGGCCCATTTCGAGAGAAATGAAGGGGAAGACGACGGGTGCGACTGCAACAGGTTGGCTCCTCACATATCAACCAGCCCTGGAGAGACAAGGGAGAAAAGTCATTATAATCACCAATGACCAACAAAACTGATAAACTCTTATGTTATCAAGGGTTTATCCCAACTTTCCTTAGTGATTGCAAAATAGTTTAGTTATCTACCTTTTTGGACAAGCAAATTAAATATATGATCCAAACTTAAAAGTTAGAAAAAAACATGGGTTTGGAGAGATGGTTCAATGGTTAGGGACACTGGGTGTTCTTCTGGAGACCACAGTCTGATTTCAACTGACATGGCAGCTCACAACCATCTGTAAACTCCACGTTCAGGGATCCAATACCCTCATCAGGCCTTTGTGAGCACAACTCACATGCATGGTATACTTACATGCATGCAGACAAAATATATTCCCACATATCACAAGGAAAAAATATTTTTAAATCTTAAAAAAAGAAAGGGATGTTCCCCCTTTTCTTAAAGGATATATGCCCTCTCCAAACACTAGAATCTTCCAATAAAAACTACTATTATACACAAACTATAAACCAAAGGGTTTTAGTTAAGGCCTTCACACCAAGTGTATAGAAATGAGTGACCTTCACAATAGCTGAGTGATCACTGTCTAGTTACATAACTATGCTCAGTTTCCCTCTTTGTGAAATGGACATTACAATAGTATCATACCTTATAGGACCTGCTGTAGTGATGTTACACAAGTGTGACTTCTTTGTTCATAATAATAACAATAACAATAAAAAAGCATACTCTGAACAGAATAACAATAGTTTCATATAAAGAAGGAATATATTTTAAACCTGAAGCTCTTTAGTTATCTCACAGTCTTATTCACTCACTTTTAACAAATTTTTTTTAAAAAACAAACAGGTAACAACTACTATGGTTTTGAGTTTTAGGTTGGGGGTTGGGGCTCATACTATTTGGCCTAAGCTGACCTCAAATTCATAATCTTTCTGCCTTACCCTCTAAAGTTGCTGAGATCTAAACAAGCATCATCCTATCTATTTCAGTATATAATGTTTTGAGGCAAGAGATCATTAAGTACTGAATACAACTTGGTTATTAAATCATTATTATTATATTAATTTTGAGTCAGGTTCTGGCTACATAGTCCATACTGGCACCTTGTCCCCTGAGTGATAGGATTATAGGCATGATACCAGACCCAGAATTTGTTTTTTAATCTTTAAAATAACAATAAAAAAGTTTGTCCTGTTCAGATGTTTTAAAAACTTGATACCATCATTGCTTCATGGTTCACCATGTGAACTGTCAACCAACAAGATGCTAAGTTGTCAGTTCCCCTGCTTTAAAAAGCAAAGATCTAACATCTATCTCTGGCAGAGTCACTAACTAAACACCCTTTCAAATCATATAGAAAACAGATAATATATTTGTCTAGACTTGCTACCACTTATAATTAACATTAAAGAGGTCTTTCTTTCTTTGTCACCTCTCTATTCAGTGTTTGATTGGGTTTGTTTGTACTTACTATCTGTTAATCTCACTTTACAAATGACAACAAAAACTAGTGCTATTATGCTTGGAAATTAAATATGCTGATAACTGTGTGAAGGGAACTGTCGGTGAAGAAAATAGTAAAAGCCTGTAACTCTTTATGTTTCATGTTTTATTTTGAAAATTAAGCTTTTGGACATGATATATTTGAAATGAAACTCTTTTACAGAACCATGTCTGTTTTCAATATGCTTTGCTTCAATTCAGTTTGGCCTAGTACATTTCAGCTAACACCTTGGTTCCTCAAGAAATGTTAAGCAAGAATGGGGGGTTTAACTTTCATAAACATTTATATTGTTAAAAATAAATATTCCAGGACTTTGAAAAATTCCAAGATGAGACAAACTGTCCACTACAAGGTCACTGTAGTGAATTTTATTTGTAAAGGACAACAGAAACAAATCAAATAAAACTACTAGGATTGTGTGACCATAAGTTATCATTTACAATGACAAAACTTAACATTTTCATTTCCCTCTTGAGATAACATATACAGTTCAAGAATCTGTTTACAAGCCAATAGAAGAAATTTGTTCTGAATAATTTCCTCAGAAGCCCAATATAAGAAAAGAGTTTTTTTAAGGGAACACTCCAAAACCACTATAAAAGGTCTGCCATCTTACTACTGTGTAATGCTACATGCAAATTCCAACCAATAGGAATAAAGACATCACATATTAAGTTGTTTGGCTTGATCATGTTTATAAATGAAAGAGGAAAAAGCATCCTGTCCAATAGGAAAACAAACATTTGTCTAAACATGCAAAGCTCTATCACCTGTTGTTTAATTTCAGCATCACTATTCTTTAAAATCACTGTGTACCAAATTGTGCCAAATACTGATCAGTCTTGATTGCTAAATTATATTTCTGAGATCTCAACTAAAATGACTTCTGTCTGCACAAACTAAAAGAGAGATCATTTTCCACCTGTAACTAAGGCATTCTTGATAGTTGGACTTCAAACACAAACTGTTACTCATTTGTGTACATTTGTAGTTTTAGGAATCACAAATGCAGAGCTTACCCAGATCTAGAAATGTGATACATGGGTGTCTTAAAAAAAACATTTTTTAAATAAATAAAAGCAATAAAATTAAAACACAAGGAAAACAAAAAAGGCTGAATCCAAAATTCACAGGAAAAAATTCAAAGTAGTTGTTACTCTCCTTTGAGTTAAATATACACAATGGGTTCTTCTATCAGCAGACAGTTACCTATTTTATCTGACTGGTCTCTTTATGTAGTATTGTTACCATTAAATTGACTGAAATGCTGATCTTAAGCTGCTCTACTGAGTAACCTCTGTCCTGGCTACCCTGACTCCATTCTCTCTCATACCCACTATAAAAACTGTCTAAGTGTAGAGTTCTCCATCTCATATCATCTCTCCAGACAAGCAATACTCATCAATCTGCCTTTCACATCTTTACAACTCATCCTAGCCCGTTTTCTCATTCTCAACAAATAATCCTTGTTCCATTCGATTACTTTTTGCTGCTATTCCCTATCTTCACCTTGACCTTGCATGATCACATAATCCTTTCCTAAAATGTCCATTGCTTTAATAAAAAGTCCATTCTTCTTACAAAAATTTACCCATCTACTGGAACTTCCCTGTTATCTTACTGGACAATGAACACATACTGGTTTATATTGTTCCTTAAGCATCTTATTTTACCTTCTTAACTGGTTGGTTCTGGAGAATAACCTTGTTTGGATTTAACAGTCTTCTTGCTAGTCTCTAGGGCAGACTCACTGTTAAACATTGTACTCTCACATTTTAATGGGTAATTTTGGGTAAGCCACAAACCTCTCTCTGAGTTACAGTTTCCTCATCTATAAAATTTCTAGTATTGTTCAAAGGATAAAAACACAACAACAAAAAAAAAAACCAACAAAATCTCACAAAAAACCTTCATTGAGGAACATCACTGATAAGTCACACCTAACAATATACTTTTTAAAGTGCATTATTTTAGCCATGAAAGAGCGTGGTCATTGTCCGGGAAGTAACATTAAAAATTAGAGCACTAAACCTGGGTGTGGTGACACTTTTAATTTCAGTATTCTGGAGGTACAGGCAGGTGAATGTCTCTGAGCTCAGGAGACTAACTTGATCTAAACAGTGAGTCCCAGGCCAGTCAGAAATACACAGAGAGACTAACCAGGAAGAAAGGGAGGGAGGGAGGGAGGACTATAATAGATAAGTGATAATCAAGATTAAAAGTGGAATTACTTTTGAGTGGGAAATAACAATATGATCAACATAAGTGAGAATTTCTTTTTTCCCCAAATAAAGTTATACTTAATATGAAGCTATGGATGACAGAATAAATGAGAAGGGAAAATATATAGTCTCTACTTGATTTTCAAGACTCAGTCCTGTCATGACATTCAATTTAGTCTAAACTCTAACAGCTCTCCAGAAGTATAGGGACTTGGTCACAAGGCAAGGTCTGCAATCCTGCATGCTTTTTCAGAATCTATCATATCATTATTAGTTTTGTTAACACTTAACAACTACACCTCTTCCTAAATTATACACACTCAGTCAGAGAACATCAGATACCCTTTTCATCCAAAGGCATTTGTAAATGTCTGGGGTTCCCTTGTGGACAATCTTTTTTTGTCACAAAATTATGCCCAGTATAATTTTTTAAGGGCGTGTCTTCTTATAGACAATGCACTGTATGGGCCCACAGCTGCTTCTGAAGAATGACATGTTATAATTTGAGATTTCCAGAAATATATATAAAAACACAACAACAACAACAAAGCAAATTTGCACCCAAAAAAACTAGGAGAAAATTTTCCCAAGACTTCCAGGGAAGTTTTAGCAGAAGCATAAATTTGCTTTTAAAGTTAAATATTCTATACTTCAGCATTCTGGAATAACAAAGAGTGATTATCAAGTTTCAGAAAGGTGTCAGACTAGGAGATCAAAGGGCAACTCAAAAAAATAAGTATATAAACTACTTACCAAATTTAATACAAAAATACTTAAACAAAATTATCAAAGAAACAGAAATGGAAAAGTGTCATGCCAGTCAATGTATAAATTTTAAATATTATTAAAATAGATTTTTAAGTTAGACAACTCTTTAAATGAACAGACATGTCATTTCATCCAAGTTATTTCAAACTTATTGATCTTATCATTTGTACAAGGACCAGACTGTCATCAGTTTGCTGAAAGGATAATGGAGCACTCCCAAACTGTTATGATAGGTTACATGCAAACTGCCATCCTCATTTAAACACATAGAATAGCACAAGTAAAAAAAATTCCAACCTTAGCAATTGTATATTACATGATAAATTAACAACTTGGTCTACTTTGCCTCACATCAAATTCAATACCATAGTCTTGCTATTTTAATTTGCAATCAGAGCTTGAACATCAGAAGATGTACCCGAGGTACGTTAAAGAGCCCTGTGTAAGCTATCTTCTTCTGCTACACTGTGAGCACAGAAGCCAACAATTACCAGCAATTGTATTTTACCACTATAGGACAATACTAGAACAGTTAAAATTGTCACCATGCTAGCAAGTGCGGAAAATATACTTAAAATGACTTTATATGGAAAATTACATTTTGGAGGGAAAAGTTCAGTGAAGGACATATATCTCTTTGTATGAGTAGCTAAAAAAAAAATCACTCAGTATATTCAAACCTATTCTATAAAATACTCTTCCTATTCATCTGACTCAAAAGCAAGCTCTACATTCTTAGGTTATATAGTTCACAACTAAGTATACAGTACCTTGCTTCTGGAATAATTTTGCTTTGTCTGTCAACTCTCAACAAAGCACAAAAAGCTCATGCAACCTAGCCATGTACTGTGGATGTTAGAGATGTAACAAAATACAAATAATAAGAATACAAGATTTCATAGCTATCCTGCTTTCACTTTACATGAAAAACTGAAAGCATTTGTCTCTCTACATTCCATTCATCTCTATTGTATCACAAATCTTTTCATAAAAAAAATTTCTCCCCCCATGTGAAGCTGCAAGTGACATGGGGATGTAATATTCCAACTGTGATAAATTTCTGACTTCCTAACACAGTTATAAATGGACATACCAAGTTAAGGCACATACATAGTTATTTCAACAAGGAAAAAGAGTAAAGACTCAAAAGGAATGAGATGGTAAAATGGATACTCTGATGCTTACGTTAATATTTTAGTGGTAAAACTGCTAGGGAGAAATTGTTTATTTCTATCATCATTTCAAGTCATCACTCTTAAACAATCAAACAAAAAACCACTACCTTAGTTTTGCATTCAAAACAAAAAACTTTAAAAGCAAGCTCAAGGCCCAGTTTCATCACTGTGTGTACAGGGGAACGGTAAAAAAAAAAAAAAAAAAAAAAAGGAAGAAACTACTGCAAAATTGCCAGCATCAGTTCTTTTTACAATGTCTCCTCTGTAGTTTTTGACAAAAAAAAATCATTAATTTAAAAATCTGAAAACTGTTATTGAAGATGGAAGAATTTTTTGGACAAGAGGAGCTCTTGCATATTAGTATCATGTTTGGTTGTTGCAAAGATGACTTTTTAGAGAATATGCTCATGGGGAGGGGGCAAGAAAAAAATAATGTTTTTCATGCTAACACTAAAGTTTCAAATATGAGTTAATTTAATAACATAATCAGTTATTAAACAGAAAACGGCAGGACATGTTTTGGGAGCATTAGAATCATTCATTAAATTAAGCAAATCACCAAAATACAGTCTCTTATGTAATGTGATCTGAATATAGTTCTTTATTGATCTCTAAAGGTAGGTAATAAATTAGTTTTAAGAGAGCTATCTTGTTCCCCACAGCCTTTTCCTTGGTTGGATCCAATGTGAAAATAGAACAACTCAGACGTCCCTGGGCAAGAATCAAATGAAAAAATTCACCACAGAATTTTTTTTTTTTTTTTTGCTTAAGTCCAGATAAAAATGAATGATTTTTTTTGTTAGTTTGTAGTTACACATTTGTTAGCATGGCTTAATGCAAGGTGTTTTGGGGTACCAAATAACAATGTTAAAACTGAATCTATTACAGTTGCCTCATAAAAATTGAAATGAAGTTCACACCATCACCAGGCAATGTTTGTTCATTTAACTTTAATTATTTTCTCCTTGAGAATGGTACTAATGAAACTGAATATCTTTCATGGTCTCGAAGGGCTGTTTGAATAGCCTGTAAACAGAACTAAGGAGAGACAAGAGATCTGGCTGAGCTAGGAGGTTGCTAGGTGATGCAGAATGTAAACCCCCAAACTTGTTAAGGTTTGCTTAGCTTTCATGAAACTTTCACACACTTTCAAAAGTTTTAAATACTGATTTTTCAGGTGGTCTTTACAAAAAAAAAAAGGAATCCCTCCCTCCAAATTCACTCTCCACAGATGCTCTACAACATTCAAAAGAGATGAAATCCATCTGACCTTTGGCTGTAGCATGGAAACTTTGGCTTTTACAGAAGCATAAGATTATATACTTTCTGGGTGCCCACAATTTAAGAAACATGTATCAAGGTGGATTCCAGTATTTCAAAAAGATATTCCCAATCCATCATCCAACCTTATTTAAAATAACGATTTCTTCTGAAGAGGGGAAAAACTGTGATTACTGCTCAAGAGATTTGGGGCACAGAAACTCAAAAGCTATGGCAAATACCTCAGTACAGATCACCATGCTGACAACTCTTTCGGTTTAGCCAGTTTCTTTTCCTTTCCCGGCCAGTACCAGGACTGACTGCTTGTGCGGCTTCTCCTGCCCACCTCCTCCCCCAGCTGCCTTTTTTAAGTAGCTGATCAGAGATTGTCCAGTAAGAGCACTTTATTAGATCATCAGCCAGAGGGGTTCACAAGTACTGAGAGCAATGGGCTCAAATGCGGCACATCAGTTTTAATAGACCAGGGGCTACTAGTAAACTGCAGATACTGCTGAGAACTTTCCATGCACTGAACTCTTGAAAAAGCACCGTCTCTCCAGCTTAAATGCAGCTGCCTCTTTCAATGCCGCAAATGGGTAAATTTGACAAAAAAGCCACCATTAAGACTACATGAAAGGCTCAAGACAACATCCTTTCAATGCTTTGTACTTCAGTAATCAGATGTACTTACTCACCCCCTCCCCCAAACCCGATCAAGAACTATTTCTGAATGGTAGGAAATAATTCCACTTTGTACATCTTTTAGTTAATCAAGACTTTCTATTCAGCAATTTGACCTTTTGTTCAAAACAGGATTATCAGTTTTTTCGCCAGTTACCAAGGGCGACTCGCATGGTGAACATAATTGCAATAATTTGCAAAACACCATGGCAACCCACATTACAACTAGGTAAATACTGGGCTTTTGTGCTACATTGTTATTTTCAGAGATGCTGAAGTCAAAGAACGAATGACAAATGAACACAAAATTTATATTTGCTTTGTCTCAAAAGAGAAGAAAATTGATAACAAGAATTGGGGGGAAACCGACTACAGCTGTAATTTCTAACTTGATTAATTAGGATGGTAACAGTCCTTAACAGTATATTCAACAAACAGCCCTGACTTCGTCTCTCCACCCACCTCTCTCTATACCACTACCACTATCCCTCCCCCCCATCCCAGACAAATTTTTTCAGCTTGGAGAACAAACATCCCCCATTTGCTCTTTTCTTCAACTTAATGGAATCCTTAATTGCAGAATATTGTTCTCCTGCTCTTCACGGCAATGAAAACGAGAGAAAGGAGGAGAGTGCCAGGGCAGACAGGGAGCTACAGTCATTTGTTTTCCTGCCTCTTTTGGACACCCCAGGCCCAATGATGAGATGGCATTTTCCTGGTTTCAGCTGCTGTTTCGTAGCAGACAATAAAGTAAAAACTATTTAGCTTTGCAGAAAAGCCACTTCTGTCCTCTTGACAACATAAGGTAAGTCTACATGCCGAGATGAAGTTTCATAATTTAAATGCCAGAACATAAGATGAGAAAATGATGCTAATAATAAAAAACATTTTTCATGTGAAAAAATTATTAACTGTGATACTGTCCAAAAAAAGCTGTTGAAATATATGTGTTGGCTATTTAAGGAATATGTTCAGCAATATCACCAATGGTTTGAAAACCACTTTATACTCTGAAACCCAACTCACAAAACAATCTAAAATATAAACCGACTACTCAGAAATTAATGCAAAAATCAAAATAGCATTTTCAGTAGATAAGCAGTTTAACATATAACATTATAATCTTTTCACCAATAAATGTGACTGTAAAAGTTAGATCAGAATGTTTTAAAGAAAGATGTGAGAGGCGATTTTGATTTTTGTAGTAAAGCAGATTTTTTTTCCCCTAAGAGGCACACACATCCTACTATCATGCCCCCACCCTAGAAATTATCAAAACTGACTTTTTCTTGCAAAATGTAGTATTCAGGGACAAGAAAAGAAAAAAAATACACACAGAAAGGGCTTGCAGAAGTTCCACTGCCGAGATCTCTAGAGATAAGCAGCTGCAGATGCATTCTGAACACAGCTCAGCCTGCTTTCCTTCATCTGCTGCCTCCTAATGAGGAGGAACCAAATGAGAGTCTCTGAAAAGATCTGCATATTTTCCCTAACTTTTGAAAAATCAAATGAACCAGATACTATAATGGGTCTATTCTTATTTTTTCAGTGCTGAAAATCTCCACACACCTAAGATTTGGTTTGAAGAAATCACAATGTAACATCTTCAGAATATGCCTTGGAAATTAGAGGTACTGTGATTTTTTTTTTGAAGAGGAGAAATCAAAAGGATGGCACACATTATATCTTTTCCAGCCATAAACCAGCTTTTCATATTTTTAAAATGTGTATTTTATTGTCTTGATTAGTTCCTAATTCATAGTATCTTTTTAAAATGCACCCTACACCAAAAACCAAACTGTTAAAAGAAAATGTACCCTTCAATGGCAAATTACAGGGGGCAAACAAGCTTTTTGTAATTTTTGATCATATAAAACTGACAGATCATAAACTGAGTTTAAAATCCCTGCAACACTTAATCCCTTTAAGAAGCCCATAGGTATAAACAAAATACTTTATAATCTCTTCAGAATCCCTTCACTTGCAATTATTATCTAATAAACCTGTCTTTCCCCCAATCTTTAATGGTCTCTACTCCAATGGGTTTTTGCTTCTTTTCCTTTAAGTCAACTGGTTAGGATACTTCTTGACATCTATTTCTTTAGGTCTTATCTAAAAGAAATGGTCACATCTAACCTACTATAACATTAAGAAATTACTCAAATCCCTAAATCAGAAATGAGAACTACCAAGCAGGTGGACAGCATTTCTTCTTCAGTTCTGTCATCATGACCCCCTATTGGATGGTTGCTTGCATTTAAAAGGAAATCTGCCTGATACACCATCCTCATATTCTTGTTCTTCAATTTAAAACTCTGGCTGAACACTGAAATCCCCAAAGGTGCATTAACACAGGTGGGTGAGCATCATCTCCAGGGATTTTGATTGAGGGCTGGGGTGGAGCCTAAGAATCAGCATCTTTAACAGGTTTCCAAGTGATATTGCTGCTGCTGATTTGGAAACCTCACATTGAGAATCACCAGTGCCATTCAGAATGGGTATTGGGGAGTTTGAAAAGCCCCCAAGTGATGCTAATATGCTAGCCGACAAAGTTGAGAATTACTATTCCAAATCATTCCTATTATCTCTCTGCTGTTTAAGATGATTTTCTGAACAATGCACTTTATTAACAGAATTATACTTGGGAATAGTCTCTCCAAGTTCTTTTTGTTTAAATATTTACTTTTGTCTCTCTATAGACGGCTTATGTGGCTACTCTAAAACTCTCTCAAGTTCTCCAGGCTTAGCCAAGCCCCAAATCAGACACAATTCTACCAATAGAATTGACCAATTCTAAATGGTTTATAGCAAGTGTGTAGCTTAGTAACAATTTAGAGAAAGCAACAAAATATATTCTAAATATAATACAATTAATCTCCAAAATATGAAATGGACCCTATCAGAATAAAAGTATTTTAAAGAAGGTTTTTAAAAAGTGTCTGAGACGTGGCCACAATTTATTTATTTATTTATTTTAAAGTAACATAAAATAATGTATTCAAGTCCTAAATTTTAAAACTGAGACTTCAGAGCTCTACTCTAATACTTTACATCTAAGGAAAATTAAGTTCCTTCCACAAGAGTCAATTCCTTGTACTGATGCATTTTGACATGATGTTCAATATGCCAGACACTGGAGAGCACTTGTAATATGGTTGCTCCAAACTCAGATGATGTAAGGGTAAAACTACAGCTTCCTAATATTTTTAAATATTCATTATAGACTAAAATACTTTGGACATATTGGATTAAGTAAAATATATTATTTTGGCATACATTATTAACAATGCCTTGTTAAAAAATAATACAAGCAGGGACTGGGAGTATAGCACAGTGGGTAGAGCTACCATGCAAGAAGGTCAGAGTTCAATACCCAGAACTGCATAAACTGGGTTATTTTTTGAGACCCCATCTCAAAAAATAAGAAGAAAATACAAGTCTAAGTTTATACATTGTTATAAAAACGGCTTTTTTGCATATAAAGGTAATACCCCATAAATGCATACAGCTCTACCTAAGAGTTGCTTGTTCCTGTCTTTTGCCCATTTTGTCCTACTAGGTGGTTCACCTTTTCCTTCTTGAAATAGATGAAAACAAACAATGCAATAACAAATAGTGTGTGTGTGTGTATTACAACCAGCCCTTATTTGTTGTTATTTATTTATTTATTAACTTTGTGGCATGTATGTGTGCATATATATATATGCAACATAGAAATTCCATTACTTATGATTTTATGTTTACAGGTGTTTTGCTGAATGTATATCTGTTTACTTCACACGTACCTAGTGAAGTGAAAGTCAGAGGAGAGTGTCAGATCCCATGGAACCAGAGTTATAGTTATGAGGGCCATGTAAGTGCTGGTATGTCTAGAACCTAAGTTCTCTGGAAAAGCAGCCAGTGTTCTTATCCATTGAGCCACCTCTCCTGCCAACAGAAATTCTCTTAAATTTATACACAAATCTACTGATATTTTCTTCTTTTGGGGTTCTGAATTTTTGATTGTTTCAAAGGTTTCAAGTAAGCGAAGCACAGAGGATTTCTGAGTCATGAAACTACTACTTATGATATTAGAATGGTTGATACATGCTTCTGTATTTTTATTCACACAAAATGTGTAACACCAAGAATGAGCCATAAGGTAAACTATGAGCAACAATATGCTAATGTACATTCACCAAACTTAATGAATATGCCACTATGATAGGGGATGTTGTGAGGATATACATGTGATGAGCAGAAAGTCTAGGAGAAATGTGTTGTAATCCTGAAACTGTTCTAGACAGTCATCTGTTTTGAAAAAGACTTCCCAACTTTAAAGTTTGTATAGCATCCTTTTCTACCCTGAATAAGGAGAAAGGAGAACATTTAACTATGCATTTTCAAATGACTGTTATCTAATGTTATGAGCCACCCCTTTATTAACTATTAGTTTCAATTTTGAATATACTTCTGAATTCTTTTACAGCAATCATACTTAAATCATTAAGTACTGATGGGGTAAAAATATGTTTTTAAAAACTGAAGAAACTTTAATAGGTAAACTTATAAAATAATATTTGATAGGTAAACTTATAAAATGCTAACAGTTCCAACCAAGAATGCAGTTTTAGTTTTTTCTTTTTTTATTGTAATAGTCTTGAATTTATCATAAAATGAAAAAACACAACGAAAATTAAGAATGCCTCCCAAGTCCCAGTATCCATTGTCTGGTAATTTATTAACATAGGAAATGTTATGCAATTTTCTGTGACATTTGGCTGATTTTGGAAGCCACTGACTATAGCTTAACAAAGAGTGATCCATTACATCTCTCCAACAGAATAAAGGAGAAAATTTGTGTAGTATCTGACAAGGGGCAGATGTGGGAAAACTTAGCACCTTGTCAGTAGCCATTCTGCTAGGAGACTTTATAAAACTGGCAAATAAAACAAATGCCATTTTAGTAGAGTATAGATTTTCAAAGTATGACCTAATAATTCTCTGGATCTCCTGGGTATCTGTCAAAACTACCTTTAACTTCTTCTATAGCATTTTAAAGGTTTCTCCACATTCTTTAAATATATTCTTTGGCATTTCATATTCTTTTAGTCATTTTTATACATGAAATATCTTTTGTTACACTTTCTAAGTGGTTATTATTTGTACAGTTCAAAACCTACTGATCTGAAATTAATTTTATAACTAGTATTCTTAATATATACATTTTGTCATTATGGTAAATTTCAATGGGTTTTCCAAGTTTACAGTAATCTACAAGTAATGCTTTTTTTCTTCCCTACCATTTTTAAAATTATATTTTTTGTTCATATTATTATGGTAAGCTCTCTGACAACTTGGTATCACGATTTGTACCAGGGTGCTGCTCCAGCCAATTTCACAAGAATCTTCCGTTGTAGACCTCTGTAGAATTAAATCACAGAGGAATGGGCCTCTGCAGCTGACAAAAGGTAATTTGATTAAGATCATTACAGAGCCTGTAAGAATCTTTGTCTCAAAAGTGCCTGAAACTTTTGCTGCTGAATTCAGTTTAAGGATATCAAATGGCTAACTAAATACTAAAATAGTTCCTTTCATACTTGGCAATTCAGTCCTCTAAAGAGCTACTATCCCTGATATCGGTTGAATGTAAATTTGGCTTTGTTATTCAATCATGCCTCTGAGCCCAGTCTGAAAACATCACAAAACAATATAATGTGACAAAGGAGTGGTCTCAGTTTGGGGAATTCACACTCCCAAACAGAAAAGTGCTGCAACAGGCTACATGATGAAGATCTGCTTAATGCAAAAATTCTGTAGTTTTACAACATATTGTTATTTTGCCATAGCACCTCAGGCTGTTCTGAAACTCAATACATAGTTCAGGCTGGCCTCCAATTTGTAAGCCTCCTGCATCAGTCTCTCAAGTGCTGAAATTACAGACATACCATGGTAGGCACAAAATAACCTTATTATCCCTCCATTATTAAATAAGACTTTATCATTGCAGCTTTCATTTCCAAACATTCTTTCTAAGTGTTTTCAAACAGGTGAAAAGATTTTTAGGTTAGTAAGGCTACTCTACATGATACTAAAATGAAATGAATGTGTAGTGTGTCGAAATACGCAATCCCTAGGTCAGAGCACTGAAACATAAATTTGTTAGAGATGCCCATTTTACATCCTTACTCTAGATGTAATTTGTTTCATGAAGTTTTTCAAAGTTTGTCTGTGATGAGTAAGCCTGTGGTCATATAAGTAAGGCTTATATCAAACTACATGGCACATTCTATCAAGCTGTGAAACACAGAAAAAGGTTATGAAAGAGGGTTAGAATAAAAGGTAAAACATGTTATGTATAAGAACATAGAAAAGGTAAAAAGTATTATTTATAAGAACATAAATATAAATAACCAATTAGGCTCAACTGCTATGTCCGACGCTGTGTTCAATATGTTACTACTCTCAAAATCCATGATTAAATGGGATTTTCATTTACATTCTTGGGGCTGACAATTTGTAAGTTGGAAGAAATATAAATCTTCCATTTTAGGATGTTTTTATATGTAAATGAAACATATTCAAAGAAAACCGATTTGCTTTACCTCCTCAGATGTCTTGACCTTGCTCAGAATGTTGTAACTCCCCTCTAAATCTACTTCAAGTTTCAATCATGTGAAGCATGACTGGCATGATTCAGTTGGATGCTGAGATAGTTTCAGACATGACAGTACATTTGTTAGCCCACTGCCCACTTCTGATTTGACTCTAAAGCTTAGGAAATCCTTCTTGAACAGGATTCTCTTTAGCTTTTCATCTAATGTTTTATATAATAAAACTATAAAAAATTTGACTTTATTCTCTAAATACTGTCACCAAGTGTTCCCCCAGGAAAGCAGAAAATGGGACTGGAGTAGGTCACTAATTTCCTAAGAATAGAGAAGTCTCTACCTAATCAACTCTTCTTCCCTAGGAACACTCTCAGAAGGCCTTGTATATTAGAAGCCAGCAGAGAGATTTACATTTCCCCATGCTGGACTTCAAGCTATCATCAAGGAAGAAAAGCCACTTAGAACAAGATGGATTTTTATTAATTCTTTGGGGATGACTAAGATACTATTAATTGGCCACAAACACAGAAAAGCGGGGTCATTTTACACATCAGTAAGAAATAAGACTCTCCATTTGACTGCTGCACTTAAGAGTCCCCAAACAGGCATGGTCATCAGTAGTTCTCTTCACAGAAAGTACTTGTCCTTGAGTTCACCCAAGTTTTATCTTGGCTGCACATATAAGGAATAGCATTGCCAAAATTGTACATTTAAGTAAATCTTTAAAAGTAATGCTCCTGCAGCTAGAGAGATAGCTTACCAATCAAGAACACTGATTATTCTCATAGAGAACATAGGTTCCATCCCCAGAACCTCAAAAAGGCAGCTCACAACAATCTACTATAGCATAATCTCTGTATATTGCCATTTACCAATATTCTTGAAATTTAATACATGCTTTGTGTTTGTTGTTCTTGTGAGTTGCAGTTTGACCTAGTTTATGTCATTTGCCTTTTTCCTCTCCTAGACATTACCTTATAATTGTTTCTACTGTAAATAGCTTTATATTTAGGTTTACAACTGCATTATTTAGACAAGAGGGGGAGATGTAATGGAAATTAAGCAATATCACCTTGATTCAAAGGTATGTGGCCTTTGGGCCTTGAGTACTCATGTACAAGGAGGGCATGGCCAGGCAAGTTTAAGAAGTTTGTCTCTCTTCCTGTTTGCTCCCTCTCATTCTTGGAGAAAGGACCAGACCTGCTTTGCCTTGTGGACCAGTCCACCTTTCCAGCTTTCCCACTGTTCAATCTCTTGTATCAGGGAGTGTTTCGTGTAAATCCCTTAATAAATATTAATCTTTTTATATAACTAGTTGTTAGTGATTAATACAAACTATAATCTACAACTTCCGTTCTGGTTTCTGCACAAAACAAAAAAACAAAAAAACAAAAAACAAAAAAAAAAACAAACTTGAACTAAGTGACTCTCACCAGAGGGCTGAATTATTAACAGATCTATATAAATTCCAAATAGATGCCAACTAAGACAAGATAATATTCTAGGTCTATATTAAAACACATTTCAATTGTTGCATTTGAGGAAGGACCCATTTTATTTTTAAAACCCAGAGTGCAAGAAGTTAAAGATGACTCCAAGAGGAAAAGCTTTAAACACACTAGCATAAAAGAGGAAGAAAAGGTTGAAGATGGAGAAGGAAAAAGAAAATCATCAGCCAGATTCTTAAACCCTAATCGGTTCTTGAGGTTTGAACTTCGATGACCTAGCAGAGGGTCTGAAATACTACAAAGACTAGGAAAATAAGCTTTTTTTCCTTTTAATTTTAAACAGAATTAAGATCCCTGATAGTAAGAGTAATTCAGATGGCCAATCAATCCTCCAGCTTCCTTCAGTCTATAACGAGTAAGTGCTCTAAAGCCACCAGTGCCTTCTTTCAACTATGTCCAATCCTCCTTGCAGGAAGTGAGAAAAAAATAATAACACAATAAAAAAAGTACTGTTTCAGTGCTCCTGTGCTTTGGGTAAACTCTTTACTCCCTAAGTCTCTGCCTAGATTTCCATGAATATTGAGCCTTGGTTCTTTTATGGGATACTAACGAGCCAGACTACTGTCCCAGATTCTCTTAATATTGTTGTACAAACAAGTATAATTTCCATATACACCTATTAATCTTCCCCCTGATGAAATATGCTGTAGAATATGATATATGGGTCTTCTTCTGTAAGGTATGCGTGCATGTATGTATGCCCACTTTAATCAGGTTGCCTAGTGGCCTGTTGGATTATGAAACATAAAACTTAAATAGCATTATATTTTTAGAAAGATGATGCTAAAAGTATTTTTTTAATCTCTGTCATTCAGTTTCCTATGAGTTGCTTAGTAACTCAAACAGTTACTCTCTTGCCTCTTCCCAGAGCTTCTCAAAGTTTGCAGCTTTGGGAAATAATATCATGCCCCAAGTTTCCAAATTCTGGAATGAGTTGCATAAAAATAATATATATAAGCCTGTGTGTGATTATTTGAGGCAAAACGAGGCCAAGAGTGGGTCCAAACCTCTAGGTCAGGCCTGGAAAGTCTGGGTCAGAACCTTTTACCACAAATGGTGCCCAACATGGATTACTCACATCCACATAATGCCTGAGAAAGCTTAAATAGGGTTCCAGAGCACAGAAACAGAGCCAGAAGAGGCTTTCAAATTATATCTCTGAAGTGGATCATAATACAGAGACATTATGGTGTTCTGGCTTGAATTTCAAAATGATGGGCCTGAGGCAGGTAGCTTAAACCAAGACCGGTTCCCAAGTCTCACAAAAGACTCATATAAGAAACAAACTGCATATGATGGATTTAAGGTTTCTGTTTAAAAGGCCAAAAAGAAACGGAATCAAAGATTGATTCTTAGTAGCAGCAGCAGCATTTTCTTGGATCAGCTCTGTTTGCTTGAGGCAAGCAGAGGTACAGCTTTTTAAAGTGAGACTTCCCTGATTCAGCCTTAGAGGCAAAACACTTGTGAGTCTTTTAAGAGGCTTTGCTGCCAAATACTTAAATCAAATTAATGAGCAGCAGACGACAGTGCTTTACTTGGTGATTATATGTACCCTAAAATTCCCCAGAATGGTAATTATGTATGATAATTAGCTAAAAACCTAAACTGTATAAAGCTATAGCACTAGGAGCTGGGTGGAACCAGGCAGCCACCCTATTGACACTTTTAGTTCTTAATCTCACTTTAGCAGATTAAGGGTGCGGTTAGAAACAGAAATAGAGGAAGATTAAAGGTAGGAACAGAAACAGTAATAAAGGGAGATGGGTGGAGTCAGCCACTCTAATGAAGCCTTTAATACTTAAGTCAAACCTTGGCAGATTAAAGGTGGGTAGAAATAGAAAAAAACAGAGCTGGGTGGGTTGGCCACCCTAGCCAAGCAAAAGGTGGTCAGAAACAAAAGATATACTATAGAGAGATTTAAAAAAAAAAAAAACCCGTAAACAGTTTAGGGTATGTTTAAAATATACATACTGTAGGCTTGAAGGAGAAAGTAAAACAGGAAAAAAGATAAAGTCCTTAAAAAAAGAAACAGAGTAAAAAGAAATAGTAATAAGCCACGTAAAAATGGAAAATACAGAGTGTCTGAATACTGTATGTTATTATCTTGTCTTTAAGTTTTTTGACTATAAATGAAGTAGTTAACACTGGTAAAATACATTTAATTAAAAATGCTGATGGATTAATCCAACATATGTATTTTGTAAATGAGCTGACTTTAAAACTAAAAACAAAGGATATGCTACTTTGGAGAAGAGGTTTTTCTTATTTATTTGTACAGAAAATGAGAAGCTGCGGATTTATTCCCAGTTAAAGAAAATAAGGTTTGATTAAGGAAGACCTCCTGAAAAGTCTCCAGTGGAAATGGATGTTCCAGATGATTCAGAATTTCAGAGCACATCTGCTGCATTTTCCACTGAGATCTTCATCTAAAACAAGTTCAAGGATACTGACAGAGATGATTCAATCTTATAGACTACTCCACTAAAGACTTTTCCATACTCTTAAATTTTCTTTGGATCCTCATGGGATTGCCAATGCCACCATGCAGCAGGAAGTAGCCTAGAGAACTACGCCCACATTCCCAAAAAAAGTGGATTATGGATGTTTGTGTTTATCTGTTGGGTCTAAGTTGTTATAGATAATGGAAAAAAAGTGTACTAGGTTTGGGGTTCTTCTTGTTTTAAAAAAGAGAAAAGTGGGAAATGTAGTAGGAATATGCTGGTAATGTTATAATCTTTGTCCTGCATATGGGTTTAATAAAAGCTGATTGGCAAAAGGCAAACAGGAAGTGTGGGTGGGGCTACAAGGCTAAGAAAACTCAGGAACATCTCAGAGCAGACACAGACACCAGACACAGATGCCAGGAGATGCAGAGGAAATGCTGCTCTGAGAAAAGGTGCCGAACCACATGGTTGAACAAGAGGGTTAGACTGAGAACAAGCACTAGGAAATTATATGCCTGGGCCCTAGGTCAATCGGTGTAAAATTAAAGTAAGCATTTGTGGGATTCTGTGACTCTGTGGAACTGTGAAATTGTGGGTCTGAGGGGCCAAACCTCGAAGTTAAGCCTGGAAAGTCTGGGTCAGAATCATTTACAAGTTGTTTTTTTTTTTTTTTTTTTCATTTCAATTTCAATGTAAAATAACATAAGAATCTTCTCAATACCTGGGCAGTTTATGAAGTACTTTTGTTGTTAAGCTCTGTCTGAAAGCTCCAGAACAATCTAGCACCTTTTCTACACCAACAAAGGGATGAAAATATAAGAATCCACCTATCTACTGACAAGAAAACAAGTCTCATTTGCCCAGCACTATTTAACCTTTTCCCTAACATGAACAACATTAAAAAAGCTTAACTTATGAACTTAGCAAGCAAAAAGTAAGCTTCAACTGGAAATGCCACAGAGAATTGCCATTATGTTCATAATTCAACTTTGTGTTATTCAATGCAACCTAAGGGGTAGCTTTTGTATAATACAAAATATAAACCTACACATTTCTGAAAGGTCATGGAAACACTGGGAGAAAAGAAGCAAGTGAATTAGTGAAAAATGAATTCAGTGCAGACTTTTACATTAGATGTCAAAGTTAATACAGTTTCCTACTAACAAGGTACCATCGATCACTAAAAATGAAAAGCCGAACATTAAAATAACTCACTAAGTCTTTCACCTAACTGCTTAGATTTTCCCCTTCACAAGACAGATAAAAGGTTCCCTTTTCCTTCTGTGTTTATAATTTGTTGTTTGCCTTAAAGAAGTAATTTCTTGAAATTGTACTTTCCTTGTTGATAAAAACCCTAGTGACTCTCAACACCAAAAGAGTGGAATCTAAGACAGCTGAAAAAGATTTAGCTTGTATTAAATTATACTTTTGTTGCCATTAAAACAACTTTAAAGTTCACTACCAATGTTTAAGTAAATCACGTCTTTAAAAAAAGGAGCATGCATGTGTATTTTTGATAAAAAATCTAAATCTATACATTGGAAAGGTTTTGTGTCTTTAAAAAAGAAAGACATTTCAAGTAGAAAAACTAGCACAGTCTTTCTAAAGAACACATTAAAGCTCAATCAAGGCTAAAGGGAAACAACAGGAAGATCAAGTCTCTATACTCATACAAGGTAGACAAGGAGCATGGGGCAGCAAATCAGACTAGACCTTTGAAGAACTCTACAGCACAAAGAGCTACAGTCAAAGACTATTTCTAAATTAAAACTCTTCATGAAATAAATACAGTGAAAAATCCACTATAATTAATACAAAATGAAAATCTCCTATGCTTATTAAAAATACCCACTAACTTGAAAATGAGGAAATAGCAGTCATTTTATTGCCTAATAATCTACTCAAATACAAAAAGGATGCCAACTTTTCAAAGATGTATGATAAACCTGAATAAAATGTTTAATTGTACCAAATTATTAAACCACTTATACAAATTCAAGAAAAAAATCTAGTTGGCTGAGACTGGTGCTATATAAACTTTGAAAACATTGTTACTCTCAAACGTAATTTTCTTTTAGTTTCATATGCAAATGATTAGCTAGCCAACTATATCAATACTTTAAATCAGACAAAAATTATTTTATTATTGAAGTAACATTTTTTTTGAAAAATCTATTTTACCAAGTCTACTTTAAAATAACTTAAGAAATAAAAAGCATAAAGAAAAAAATCTTAATATGCAGTTTGGTAAAGTTCAAGTCAGTCTTTGAACAACACGTTTATCTATCCAGTAAAGCTTGTGTTAATGTGATGTAAGAGTTTGGCAAATTCAACTTTAATGGAGCATAAAAGTGCTTTTGCTTGAAAGTGAGATCATTTTTAAAAATTCAAAGCATGATCACTTTTTTCTTTTTCATAGGGACAATGTGATACAAGCAGCAAAGCTTAAATAAACTAGAAACATTTCAAATGATCCATAAACGATTAATAAGCACCACAGGAAGTCCTATAGGCTCAGCGTATACATTTTCTATTCCCTCTCTCAGGATGAGCATGATAAGAAATTCTAAACAGAAGTCAAGTTTTAAAGCCTCTGAATGTTAAAGGCCTGGTACGTTGGGGTGAAAAGTCATAACTAAGGACTCTCTAATTTGAAATGGATCAAATTCCAGTGACACTCAGATAGAAACATGCAAACGCAGATATTCAATTAAAAAGATCTTCTTTCTGATGGTAATAGCTAGTGGTCAGGAGCAAAACTAAGGCAAAAGGAGTAGCAGTAAGCTGCAGGCCACTAATATAACAAGAACAAAATGACAGCTATTAGTTTGGCAGAGATAATCTATGCTGAAATACAAAACACAAACCCACACAATTTCTTTCAATACAATTTTCTTGTCTTCCCACTGACTTCTGTGATTACCACAGAAAGCAGGGTTCTAAACACATTTCTCAATTGAATCCTCAATCAATAATAGTAAAAAAATTCATATGGAAGATACAAGAAATACATTATAGCATTAGTAAATGTTTGAGAAAGAGGCTGAACTTATCAATATGCACAGAATCTGAGAAGAAATCTCAGATACCTATAAAAGGGATATTTTTGTCACTCCATATAGCTCAGTAACATTGCTGTGACCATCAAATTGAAATTCTTTTTATTCTTAATCTTATTTAGATTTCCTTCTAAATCTTTATAATTATTATTTGAGAATGAATACATTCCATGAAATTCACTGTTTTAATGGAACCTGTTAACATGTAACTCCATTTTCTGTAAGATATAATGCCAGCTTTTCCTTACCCTATAGACAAATTAACAACTTGGCACTAGGTTCCAAATTGATGTCAGTAAAAACATGGCTTTTTAGTGAGCACTCTGGTTTATTCCTGAAGTAAGCACTTAAGAGTAAGAGAAAAATATTCCTTACATTTCATACACACTCTAGAATATGTATTATTCTGAAACTGGCATTTTATTAGTTCGCTGATAGCAACACAGATTATTCTTGCTATGACAATGAGATTTACTTTGTTAAACTGAAACATAAATAGCAAGAAAAGTGACATTTAACAATACCAATCAAAACCCAAATCAATAAGAGAAAAAATTTTAAACACACAAAAAAAGAATTTGTTTCAAGCAATCTTAGGGTTGAAACACAACTGTCAATCTCTGATAATGTTCTACCCCTCTCTGAGAATACAGTGGTTTCTTACTAAGATTTTGATTATTTTATTGCTAATTCATACCAACTATAGTAAATGGGTAAAAGAAAAGAGGAGAATCAATTCAGATAGAATCAACATACCTGTCTTATTCGTTGAACTTTCTATAACTGCACAGACCAAGATGCAAAATGTTACTTTATTGTGGAACAAGGTTTTTTTTTTTTTTTTGAGAAGCATATACGGGCTTTGAATCAGAAAGGGCCTAAATTACATTTCAGGTCTACAGATTATCTTTCTAACATTCAATGAGTTTCTTCCTATAAGGTTTAAAATCCTTATTTATAAAATACTGCCTAGAAGGGGTACTGTAAGAGTTAAATGACACTGAGTATATAAAAGTGTTAACGAAGTATTTGAATGAGAGTTCAAAAATATTCCTTTTTCTTTCTCCTGTTCTCCAGGAGCCAAATTATTATAACAAATAAAATTATTGGCCAAATAAAACAACATACTTTGATATACTATATTAAAAATATACAGAAACATTACATGTTCAATCTTCAGGAATTCAGGAAACAAAATAACTTTCCATGGGTGTAATGTATAGAAAGCTTTCTAGAAGTTAGATAGCATTTAGTCTCTATTTCTTTCTTCCTCTTCCTCCTCCTCCTCCAAGACAGTCTTATTCACATTGTAGCTCCCAGACTGGCCAGAATTTACTATATGTGGCCTCCAGTTCATGGTAATCCTCCAATTCCAATGTTCTGACTGTGGAGTTATAGGTATGGGTGACTGTACTGGGAAGGCCTTGGGTCTTAAAGGCTGAGAATAATTTAAAGAGAAATGTCAAGAAGACCAGGACAATTTTGGCAGTCAAAAAAAAAAAAAAAAAACCCAAAACAAAAAACAAGGTCTGATGAAAGGAGCAATCATTTGACAGTGTTGCAAAGGAAAAGTGTGGTGAGAAAACAACAGACAGATAAGGCAATGTGTCAGTCATAATAAAGACCTCTGCTAAAGTTCCACATAGATATAGTTGAACTACCACAGCTCTCAAAGGAGACAAAAAGGATTTATATAGTATCAAATCTCAAAGATTTGTTACCTACAAATCTAAGTTTAAAAAATTACCCACATCCATTTAATTAATATTCAGCATAGTCTAACCCACAAAAGGTAACTCTAACTAAATAACAGAGAGCCCAGAAAAAAATTAATATGTGCTACTTACAGACCTTTGTTTAAAAGCATAAAGAAAAAAAAATACACAAACATAACACTGAATACAGGTGTGCAGCAGGAATTGAGGCCTAGAACAGAGAGAACATTTTTTAGATTAGCCATAGAGAAGAAAACTTCTGAATGTAGAAGATGAGAAGACAGCCCAGCAAGAGATTGCAGCAATACCATTAATGCAAAATATTCAAAGACTTCCAAGGCACACTGGCAGCAAGATAGATTTCTCTAGATACAGTGTTTTCGCATGGGTGCCCTGCAGATGACATGTTAGCTCTACAATTTATGACTTTTGGATTAAAGCTGGGAAGGGGGGTATCCTTCCAGACACAGAGAGCCCTTAATGATAGCACAGCTACAAACTGCACAGTAATCAAGAGTTACTGAACTAAGAAAAACCTCAGCAAGTACTCCCTCAATTATTTCGGCCCTTGGACATTTCAATGGGAAACTACTCATCGATATTATTCTTTATCCAACATTCATTTTATACAATATCAAGACAGAATCAAATGTTGACTTACTATGGTAAAAGGTGGGGGGAGCCTGCTTTGATTTCTTTTCCTTTATTGCCACCTTGGGTTTGTGTTTTTAGAATGCCAACTAGGTTTTGAAAAGAGGGTGTGTGTGTGGGGGGGAATGACATGTTCTTCCCTTCAGTGGAGACAAAAGATAGCAGCTATTTCATTCTTCTGTGTGAGTATACTACCTCCCTTAAATCTCTAACCATCACATTAAACTGTGATATTCAATAGAGAGCTGAAAATGTATTACATTCTACCTGTTATTTCAAAAAGAATTAGTAAGCAATTAGAGGGAAAGGATAAAAGTAGGGCAAAAATGTTTCTGTTTTTTCAAACCAGCTAACATTTTGAGAGTTTAAAATGACTAGAAAGGCAAACTGTTAGGTATTCAGGAGGAAAATGTGAATGTTTTTCCAAAGGCATTATTAACAATTAATAATCATTACACTGGTGCCTTGTTTACCTGACCTTGTGTAAATTCAGCAGCCCGGTAATTAGACCCAGATTTTGCACATTTGTATATTTCCATGCATAGATCTGACTCATTCATTCATCCATTAAAATTTGCTTGACAGACATAGACGAATAATCAAGCTACAATTTATATTTACTGGATTATAGAAAATTGCCCAAACTGTTAAGTTCAAGAAATGCACATTCTTGCCTCTCTCTTATGACTGATGTAAAAGCAATTACATATCAGAGGATTGCCCCAAAGCTCTCAGAAGTGGCACTGCTTTTGCAGTCTGGGGTCTTTAACAGATTTTTTCCCCCTGAATGTAAAGGCTGTCTAAAGATTAACTCTAAGGGAAGGAGGGGAGGGCAGCATGTGTTTAAATTTCTCATTTAATGCACTTCACTGTTGTTATATAGTAAAAGTCTTGACAACATTCAGAATGATCAGCAATCCAAGTGTATTCTGAAAGGACACAGACAAACACAGTGGAAGGCCTGAAGTGGAGAAAGAAGACAACATTTGGAGAGTTTCATGACATTTTCCCCAACTCTTCCTAGGAAAGTAGCAACAAGACCTGACCAGCACTCTTCCTAACTTAATCAATGAGAAAGAAAAATATTGTTTGATTCTACCACTAATGTATTTTAGTCTAAAGGAGAACAAATTCCAGGGCCACTGTTCTCAAAACTTCTCATGTTTAGTACTAGCCAAAGATGCTGTTTGTTATGTGAAACTGCATTTTGCTCTGCTGTATTGATTTGCTTTCAGTCACTAACTGAACCATCGCTATAATATGTTTTTTAAGCCCACGGTACAGTGAGAGCTTGCTAGGCCCTGAATCGTCACCCAGTCAGCAGCCTCAGGAAGCAGCATTATTCTGAAACACTCCTCAGTTTCCAGGGTGACCCACTGGGATATCACTCTAACTATCCACACGCCAATCATCCCCAAGCATTTGTCAACTCGAGAGGGATGGGCTCCAGGGAATAATCCCAACCCATGTTGACATTGTAAAAAAACCCATCGGTCTCAGTGTCTGCCCACCCACTATCTCGAGGTGTTTGCCAGCAAAACCTCAAGTATAGGCACCTAGGATATCCTTGCCAGCGAGTCACGTGGAGAAGCTTCAGTAGCAGGGAACGCCAGGAGTGAGGGAAACTTACAAATGTGGACTGGTGGTGTACCAATATACACTGTGATGAGCAAATGAAAGGGCGAATCCTGGCAGCAACTCTTGGATCAGGCATTTTCAGACTTATGTGCGCCTAAGTCTAGAAAGAGGCTATCTGAGTCACTGCACCAATGTTAGTATTTTGCTCCTGGAAGAACGGAAAATGATGACACGCTGCCAGGAGGCCATGTTCAGTTTATTAGGATCTGGATATCCAGGGAATGAGTGGGGGAGGGGAGGAAGGAAAGAGAAAAGAGAAGAGAGAAGAAGGGAAAGGGGTAGAAGAGATCCCTGCCACATGTTGCATCTCTTTAAAGGGTGACCATGTAGACATGTCCCAGGCGTGAGAGAGTGCTCTGTGGGCAGGGCATGCATGTGCATGTTCTGCAAGTTGGGGCTGGCTGCACCGTGGCTATGCTACAATCTAGCAGCCATGCCCAGGAGGCAAGCTAGGATAATGTTTACTGCTAACAACAGTAGTACTTCTTTAGAAGATACAACAAACCTCTTGCTTCAAACTGTTTATTTTGATTTTCTACTTTAGAAGGTAACTGCTCCTGACTTTTTAAAAATATGTATAACCAGCACTGTTTAAAGTTCTTAGAACATAGCCTATACATATATGTAAATGTTTTATATAGTCTTTCCTTGAGCTTTGCTCAATTTGATGAAAAATATTGCTTAGAACCACATTACAAATATATTAGCATTATAAAATTCAAAATTTGGCTTCAAGCAGATTTTTTCATCAGGTAGGCAACAATTAGATAAAATGGGTGCCATATACAAAAGTTTAACAAGCAAAAAGTGTCTCCAAACTTCCAAACCATGTACTAGTGATTTTCTTGTTAGCAAATTCTAACTTGTGGAGTTTTCCCCCTCAAATATCCCTACGTTTCTTACTATAAAAATATGTCAAGTCATGATAGCGATTAGATATCTGTAAGAATGGCCTCAAAACATCAGACAGATGATCAAAGAACTAAATTAAACATTGTTTTCAAAATGCTATGTGTTTGCAAATACAGAAACAGAAATTAAGATATGTTTAGTAAATATAATGCCATAAAAAAACTGAGTGTCTGCCAAGGCAGTGGCAATGAGTTTTTTACACTTGAACAGACATTTCAGAGTCTCATGTCAAGAAGGCATGGTCTTGGCAATTCACTATGATAAAACAACTTAGATCTTAAAACCAAACACAAAAGTTATATCAACCGAAACAGAGGATAGAGGTAGTGGTGAGGGGAATGTTATAGGATTTTGAAAGGAGCTGGCAAAAGGAGCAAAGGCTACTCAAAGCTTTCCCTAGTATGTGACTTAGATGGTTTCTTATCTGTTTGCTAAATCTTTTGCAAGAGTTCATGTCTTCCTCCACACTGTACCTGATAAAGGGAGAATAGAAGCAAAAAAGGATGGCTGTTTTACCAACTACAGTGATGGTGCAACAAAAAAGTCATCTAAACTCATATCCTTTGTTCTGACATTCCTGTGGTTGCGTCTACTAACAACTTCAAAATAGAAATGAGACTTTGGAGCACTACTGCACCAACATATTTAATATGAAAAATAAAAAAAAAAACAACCATTTCGAAGGTATATGGTTAAGACAGATTCTTGACCTAAATCTTATGCCAGTTCATTAAGTGCGCCATAATCACTAGTTATGTATGGAGGAAGAGAAGAGGTTCTAACTGCTAAGAACACTGGATAAGATAAACTTTCTGGAGGATTCTCCCGTAAGTCTGGATTTCAATTTTTATCATAATCCACTTGTACCTACTTATACTGAGCTGTTTTAGCCTGTCACCAGTTTCAATGAGTATGTGACTAATACACATAGAAACTCTGACTAAATGCAAAACTAACCAGGTCTCATCACTCTTCTTGAAGTGTGATGAACACACAAAAATAAACAAATATGCATACAGAAAAAGCATGATGCTAAGGCTTTCTCAACATGTTCTGGTTATTTAACATGATGTCAACAGAAAAAAGATATAGCTGCCAGTTAAGAAAAGGTACATAAAGAGGACTCTGAAGGATCTTTGCTGTTAAGAAGGCAGGTTCCTAAGTCACTGATCAGGACACACAAAGAACACTACTAAATAATAATAATAATAATAATAATAATAGTAATAATAATAATCAGCATTTCTTCCAAGTAGCAAGCAAGAAACACAAATTAAATACTGAAAATGAGAATAAAACATGCACTGCGTATGTGTGTAATGGAAGACTGAGTTTAACTTATTAGAGATTCTAAAGGCAATTATTGATATTGAAATGGCAAGAGAGGGGGCTGGAGAGATGGCTCAGTGGTTAAGAGCACCGTCTGCTCTTCCAGAGGACCGGGGTTCGATTCCCAGCACCCACATGGCAGCTAACAATTGTCTGTAGTTCCAGTTCCAGGCAAACACCAAGGCAAATAAATAAATAAATAATAAATAAATAAAGTTTAAAAAGAAAAGGCAAGAGAGATTAAAGATGACATCCTAGGAAACATTGTCCAGTGGCTGTAATTAGAATTATCTCCCCCACTGAATATAAATGCTACATGCACAGATTTTTCTGAATGTTCCAAAAATTACTCCCTTGCTCAAGTATGTAAGTCCTATGTTTTCCATGTCCCTGGTACATGCTTTTTGCAAGTAACAAGAATGCAACACTACATAGTATAGCTCAGCATGTGAGGAAAAGAGACAATAACTAGTAGTAAGAGCCATCATAGACATGTGCACAATGGCTTAGAAGAGTGTGGAGGAAATAAGACATTTTGCCTAAGCTTGCTGAAGAAAGCTTTCCAGAGATGATCCACTGAGAGGCTATGAGTTGAATTAAAATGCTGGAAATTAAGAGAAAGGAAATACACAAGGGAAACACATTATAGCCTCCTAACACCCAATATGAGAACTATTCTCACAAGTAGAAAAATACTGGATGGTATTACTTACAAGAATATTGTAGCTAGGAAGAGTATAAAATACTCTGAAAAGTGTTTACAAATGTAATGTACAATATACAATTATGAACATAGTGAAATTCCCTCATATTAAAATAAAATAATTTTTCTCTTGATTAAAGAAAAGGACCTCTTGCCCTTGCGGGGGAGAGGATGGGGAGATGGAGAGAAGAGAGAGTGACTGGGAAGGACAGGAGGGGGAAAAGAGTTTGAACAAGGGGATATATGAATAAAAAATGAGACTTTTATCATAATAAAAAAAGAGGCATAGTAGGAATCGATAACAACAATATTTAGGCAGGAGGATACAGACATTTCAAAATCCTGCCAGCCCCAAGAGATAGATTTATAAGGTTTCCAAAGTTCTTATAAAAACTATGATGAAAATCAAAGCATTTCAAATGATGAAAAATCATATATTCTCATTCAAGTTCCTATATATTGAAGAAGCTGTTATGTAATTCCTAAGAGAAACACTAAAAAATACAAAATCTAGTCTCCAATCTGTCCCATTTTAACTCTGGGACTCTGCTTAGAGAGCGAAGGGCCTGTGCAAAACTATGCATTTCCTACAGATTATTAAAAAAAAAAAAAGATTGTGGTGAGTCATTCACTAAGCTGAGAAGGGTGGTGACAGGATGGCAGATCTTAGAACCACTTTAAAAGGTTGAAAAAAACCTTAACTCTTGAGCACAATCTGATCATTGACATCATTATATGGGAGTTCTTCTTGAAGAAATACAGAAATATAGGGAACATGACATTTCTATATACAAATACTCCTTACTTAGTTTTTATAAATCATACAACACAAAAGAGACAAGATTGAGCAATGCTAATTACCTGTCGTTTGTCAAGTGTCAGCAATACACCAGAAGACATAATAAGAATGGCAAATTCCCACTAAAAATGTGTAACTGAAAAAATGTAATAGAATTTTGCTTTCATATAATTATTTCTGGACACAAAAGAACTCATTTAAAAATTTGCTTCTCTTTTAAAAGTTAACTTGTTATAAGCATAAAAACAAATGTATCTTTTATTGTAATAGTGTCTTATAAAACCCATGGAAATTACAATAAAAATATTCAATGGTTGTTTTACATTACATTACAATTCATCAACATGTTCTTTTGTAAGTTGCAGTAATCACATGGCAAAATTTGCCCCACAAATTCTAGTAACATTCCAGATAAAGTTAAGTCTCTAAATAAAACAAAAGAAAACAAGACATTGCACAGGTGAGTCAAATGCAGCACAGTAAAAACCTAGCATCTTGGTGTGGAAAACAGATAAGCAAATACATGTTACAAAATAAATGCTAAAGTAACCTTTAATCTTAGCACTTGGAAGACAGAGGCACGTAAGAGCTCTGTGACTTCAAAGTCAGCTTGGTCTACATGGTAAGAACCAGGCCAGCCAGAGTTACACAGTGACAGCCTGTCTCAAAAAAAAAAAAAAAAGAAAAAGAAAAGAAAAAAGACAGTGTGAAGAAAGATCCTTTATGTAGTCTTTTTGAAAAAAATGTTCCATGACTTCGTCATCAATAATTTCAGAAGTCATCTGAAGAAAATGGCTGAAGAAAGGACTGGCTGGCTGATCAAGTTACTGGTTTCCATTGATAATATAGAAGGGTTTACTGCTGTCTTTGTCTATGTCTACAAAATTAATTTTTTTATTTTTAAATAAAGACATTTGTACATTGCTAAAAAAAAATTCCATTATAAAACTGACAAGCTATGTACTGCTGAGGCGCCTCACCAGAGAAGAGGTGGGTGAGGGCAGATGAATACATTCAAAACATGTTGTACAAAGTTCTCAAAAGAGCTAACGTTTTTTAAAAATGTTCTATTATGTTTTTATATAGTCCATTGGTCCCCCATAAATATTTAGAAAATTAAAATGACTGAGGAAGCATCAAGATTTTTAGGATACAAGCACTTAATCTTTTCGCTCATTAGTAAAACAATATGAAAATTCACTCTTATTATCATTTTAATAAAATTATCATGTCCATTATAAAATATTTAAATAAAAATTGAGGAAACAAAAAATCTCAACTTTCATTATTCAGGTGTAATGTTTGCAATTGGCTAAATATTTTTAGAACCTTTCTTAAGTTACAAATTCATATGAATGTATGAACTTTTACAAAAGTGACAGCATATGTATTAGTTGGTACTCTTTAAAACATGAGGTTGAATATTTGGACCAGAATATAAATTTATAAAATAAAATTTAAGATGAGTGTGTGTGTGTGTGTGTGTGTGTGTGTGTGTGTGTGTGTAAACATACTCTCCTGAGAATTAAATGATTTACTTATAACAATCTCGTTTCGAAGAAACGTTTCAGCATGTAATAAGGAGTCATGTGCTAGGCAGTAACGAGTACTACCCACAGCCTACACATAACTTTCAAAACTATAAAAATACTACAGCAAATAAATATACAATTATATTTCTATATACCAGGGAATACAAGTGAAAACACCATTTAAAATATAATAATCTCCTACCAAAATGACTACCTAAGTATCAGTCCAGTAAAACAAATACAGATTTATGGATTGGAAATCACAGAATGTTAACTAAAAAGATCAAAGAAGGCTCAAGTAAATAAAGAGAGTGTTCACAGACTAGAAGCTTTGGCATAGAAATGTCAAATTTTCTCCAAAAGACATGTACTCCAACAACAACAACTACAACCACAACTACCTATCAGTACTATTTTGATGATGAAGACAAGTTCATTCCAAAACTTTCACAGAAATGCAAAAGGACTAGAATGGCTAAAGCAGTTTTGAAAAAAATAAGAGAGAGTACTCATACTACATGCAATGCCACAGTAATTAAGAATGTGGTATTGGCAAATAAACACAGAGATCAGTGGAAGAAGAAAAAGTCAAGAAATAGCCTCACATAAGTTTGCACAAATGATTATTGACAAGGACACAGAAGCAATTCAATGGAAAAGAAACAATCTTAGAAGTTGCTCAGACATAGGCCAAAGGAATAAAATAAAGTCTGTCCTAAGTCTCATATAAAAACCAACTGAAGACAGATGTTGTATCAAGATTGTAGGTTTTAAAAAATTTTGAATTCTTCATCTTGAGAGTCAAAGTAAAAGGTAAAAACCAAAAATAATGATTTATTGGAGTTTCACTCTGTGAAAGATTCTCTTAAGCTACCAAAACAAAGTACCACTGAGATGACTCATTAGGTAAAAACATCTGCTCCCCAATCAAGGAAGTCTAACCTTGAATTAGATTCCCAGAACCCATGTGAAGACAAAGCAGAGAACCTACTCCAGGAAGTTGTTTTATGATCTCCACACAAGGCATTTGCATCCATTCTGACAGTAACAACAATTCAAAATTTGTTTTTTGAGACAGGGCTTCATGATGTACCTTTGGCTGTCCTTAAATTCACTATGTAGACCAGGCTAGCCTCAAATTCAGAGATCCAATTGCACCTGCTGCCCAAGTGAGGATATTAAGGCTAAAGACATTTTTAAAGAGACTATTGCAAGCTACAGACTTGGGGAAAACATTTATGAGTCACGTATTAGCAAAGGAATATTCTCTCTCTCTCTTTCTCTCTCTCTCTCTCTCTCTCTCTCTCTCTCTCTCTCACACACACACACACACACACACACACACACAATAAAAAGCAAACAATTTAATTCAAATAAATGTGTTTAAAACATATACTTGAGACAGTACACCAAAAAGATCTAAGAATGGCCTGGTGGCTAACTGGCTCACATATTTGAATGCTTGGTCCCCAGCTGGAGGAACTTTTTGGGACAGATTAGGGGGTGTGGCCTTGCTGGAGGATGTATGTCACTGGGGGTGGGTTTTGAGATGGCAAAAGACCAGGACATTCCTATTTAGTTCTCTATCTGCCTCATGCTTGTGGATTAGATATAAGCTTTCAGCCATTGTTCCAGTACCATGCCATGCCAGCCTGCCTTTTGGCATGCTCCTAACTATGATGGTCATGGATCTAACACCCTCAAATCATGAGCCTCCAAATGAAATGCTTTCTTTTATAAGTGCCTTGGTCAAGTGTCAAGGCCATAGAAAAGTAACTAAGACAGAAAGCAAGTAAATGCATGAAAAGCTTTCAGTATCACCAGTCATCAGGGTAATAGATATTAAAACAACAAAAATGTCACTCCATGCCTTTAGTTCAAATTTAAAAAAAATACTACCATGTACCAACAAGGATAGTAAGTAAATGGAACTCCGATATAGTGCATGTACAACTGCAAAATGACAGTCTCAAAGAATGCATACTTATGGATCCATTTCACAGTTCCCAAAAGACAAATCTGTAGTGATCAGAACAAATTTGGAAGTTGGAAGGAGAGTGAGATGATACTGTTTTGTAATAGAACTGATTTGTATTTTGATTAACAGTGGTAGGTACATAAATATATCTATATATTTGCTAGAATCTGTAAAAGCACAAACTGCTATGGATGTAAGCAAGCTAAAATGAATGCACATCTGAGTAAGAGGAAGTTATCCTTTTTAATGATTTAAGACTTTGAGGTAATGTCTAGAAAGCAGTAGTGGTGAACATAATAAATTTTAGAATGACTGCTTACACTTTTGAGGTTTTCACTGTCCTTATGAACCACTGAAAGTAAGTAATGACTTGAAGATAATGACTCTCTTTACTAAACAGAGATGTAAAATCTCTTACTATCAAACTCCAATAGAAATATTGAGATATATTTTCTTCAATATTCTCTTGAGGAGCTAGCCTGACAATTTCATTTTGTATTCAAATTATTTACTGCCACTTTAGCAAAGTATAAAAAGCTACTAATTTTCAAGTACACAGTTCTGAAACTGGCAACCTATTTGGTAAAGTAGCAAACAAGATAACCAAAAATAAGCCCTAATAATTATTTTATCTATTTGTCAATAGACTATACAATATACTACAGTGAAATTTACTAAAGTTTATTGTATTATAAATGCTAATATATTTAAAATACAACTCAAATCTTCCCTTTTAAAACAGAATATATGTTCATTAAAGCAGAAAGATGAAAATTAAAGCAACCCACATTCTTACTAGGTACTGTTTGAGACCTGTGTATATGACTCAGTGGGTTAAGAACACTTATTGTGCAAGCATGAGGGCCCAAGTTCAAATTTCCAGAACCAATACAAATATTATTTGTATTTTTATACACTATAATATTCTAGTGTTTTTCTAATTTTTTCAAACACATGTTATAGGTACATAGTATTTTTATCACAGGTTTGAATTATCCCTTAAGCAATAATTTGCTTCCTTATTTTTCCATTATCATTGTCCTGTGTCCTTGACCTCACAAAATACTGCTTCAGATGTCTGTATATTATACTATTCTGTTGATATGCCATAATTTAATTGGCAATAATTTATTCTGGGATATGTAAATTATATCCAAATTTCACTATTGTAAGCAATTATTCATCTATATATTCTTGAATATAAATGTTAAATTTCTCCTTTTTAAAATTTACTGTGGGTGGAGGTGTGAAATATGTACATGTCTTTACATGTGCACATGCTCTCATGCATGCATGGAGGCTGGAGGAGGACATTGAATGCTCTATCACTTCTTACCTTACTTAAGCATTTGAGACAGGGTCTATAAGCCCAGAGCTAAGTTGGGCAGTGAGTCCTAGTGATCCTCCTGTCTCTGCCTCATGCAATGTTATGAGCAAGCATGTGACCATGTGCGACTCTTTGTATTGGTTCTGGAAATTTGAACTTGGGCCCTCATGCTTGCACAATAAGTGTTCTTAACCCACTGAGCCATATACACAGGTCTCAAACAGTACTCTTCTTTAGGATAAATTGTTAGAGTTGAGAGTGAAACTCCTAGAACTAAAAAATGAAAGCCGTAAATTTTTTCCTGAATATTAGTCTTTTTCATTGAGTTGACAATTGTACTGATGGTACAAGATCGATATGTACAATAAAATGTCTGATATGTGTGCATTAATAAAGGTAGTGGCTACAAATTATACCTTTAAATAGCTTTTATAATCCTTATCATTGCATATGTACAATATCTAATACATAAGTAAGCTAGGCTTATTTAACAATACCATACATTGGGAGAGCAGAATGTTATTATGAAGCTAAACTATATGTATTCTTTTATTATCATGTGTAATAATAGAGTAGTTACCTCCAGGAAAAACACTTGTACAACTATCGAGTTGAAAACTGAGCTAACCACTTTGTTCACCAAAATCCATTTTTAACTGAATGAGTAACTGATAGACAAACTATGACTATTCAGACCTAGGTACCTAGAAGACATTTCCTCAAATATCGGCCAACAAGCCTGTTACTTCAAGAAGAGTCAATTGATAGTATGTTACCAATAAGAAAACCCCAATTTTCAATGTATTTTCATTGGAATATTAATATTTACTATATTAATCTCAACAGTGTCCCAATATTATAATGAGGCTGATTAAAAATGTAATTTTTCAAAAATTGAATAATAAGATGTACCAACATTTGGGGAACATGTATAAATCACTTAACCAATATTGTCTGAATAACCATTCCATGTCAAAAAATTATGCACAGATAAAGGACTCACTCAAAGTTTAAGACAGAGCAATGCATTTCAATGTACTATTACATAAAAAGATCAAGGGCATGATTTCATACTAAGTGTTGTAAAAAACCTTTAAGAACCTACCTTGATGGAAAAAAACAACAACAAAGAAACTACCATGGCAGAGGTTCTAGCTCAAAAAAGTGTCTGCTGTGTAAGCAGAAGTAGCCAAGTTTGGTCCCCAGTACCCATATAAAATAACTGAACAGAGAGGCATGTGCCAGGAATTCTAGCAGTAGAAAGCTGATCCCAGGGGTCTGGTGGCCAGTCAGTTTAGCTAATCAGTGAGCTTCAGGTTCGCTGAGAGACCCTGTTATCCATCAAATAAAGTAAAGAAACTAATGAAGAATACACCTCTGACCTACACACATTTAGGCGCATACTGACATGTGCGCACACATACGAAAGTGTGCATACCTATATGAACACATACACATATCAAATCTCAAACACAATTAAAAAAACTACTTTGGTGTAGTAACAAAAAAGTGAATGCCTGCAGTTAGCAAAAAGGGCTAGTAAAACAATGCTGCTTCTTTCTCCAACTATATTCCTAAGTGAAACCAAATTTTCTTTATAAACCAAAATAGCAAATTACAATAAATGAGATGCTGAAGATGATATGACAATTCAATTATTTTCTAAAACAGGTAATAAATAATTTTAAAAAAATAAAGCAATAACTCTGTCTTGATTATATTATTTTAATTTGGAATATGAAGCTATTTTTTCACAAAATGGTCTCTTTTAGTGATAGAGTCTCATTATGTAGTACTGGTGGGCCTGTAGCTTACTATATACATATCAGACTTGCCTTAAACACCTGCCTCTACCTCCAGGTAGTACCAGGATTAAAGGCATGTGGCAACAACCAGAATTTTTAAAATGTTTTCTCATGATATTTTTATTTAATATACTTATTGTTACACAAAAAAACAGATTGACACTTTAGCACCTCAGTTTTAATTTAAATAAAATCTAAACTCATATAAAAATAAACTCTTTGGCATCTTTATTATTTTAAGAGTCTACTAGGGTCCCAAAGATGAGCAAGCTTGAGAACCAATGTGCTATACTACTACAAAAAAATCATTTTACTTGAAAGTCTTCAATGAGTCTTTCTAGAACAATAGTTCTCAACCTTCCTAACACTGTGACCCTTTAATACAGTTCTTCATGCTATGGTTTCCCCACAAATAAAATTATTTTCATGACTACTTCATAACTGTAATTTTGCCACTGTTTTGAATCATAATGCAAATATGTTTTCTGATGGTCTAAGGTGGAACACCCCCCCCCCGGGATGTACAACACTCCCCTCCAGGGGTCATGACACATAGATTGAGAACTACTATTCTAAAGGCTCTAGAACATCACTACATCATTAAATGGAAAGCTGTGGTTGAGGGGCCTGCAGGGTCTCAAAATCCTTATGTATACACATATAGACATAAGTCCTGAGCATCGTCAGTTTTACTTCTAAATGTAGTCCTAATAAGTCCTAGATCCTGAGAGTTGGCTAGTAAATCGTACACAGCAGGACCAATTGTTGCTCCAATAGCCAAGGAACCCAAAGTGCCTGTACTTCCTGAATGAAACAACCCATTCAAGAAACTATCCAAGTAAGGGTTTTTAGACAATCACCCACTTGAAAATTACATTATGATACAAAGTAAAAACCACAAAAGATTCTGGAGGAGTACTCAAATCAGATACGTTTTAAACCTGGATTAAAGTTATATACTGCTTTACAAAATGCAAGCTAAAGCCACAGTACAGATGTTGATAAGGACATGTCGATAAGCCATTGTTTTCTAAGCACAAAAAAAAGACCTATTATGTAGAAAAAAAACAAATGCACTCAATTTTAATCATATATAATTCATACATATTATATTTCTTTAAACTGGGCTTTAAAATTTTTTTCTGTGGTGCCTTTGAAAAGCAACTAAATTAATTTTCTACTAAACAGAAATGAGATCATTCCATTGAAAAATTTCATCGGAAAAATTCCAGTCAGCTACTTATCTGTAAAGGTCTGATTTAAATTGTGGACCATAATGAACATACAAACCAAACATGAAAGGCAGCCATTGCTTAGGGTGCTCATTTTCCATAGTGCTGATATGTATGGCAGAGAACTGATAGTTCCACTTTGCTCCTTTAAGGCATGGAGATCAGTGGTGTGAAAATCTCTTTTGAAAGGTTAAATGAAATCTTTCATGGTTCAGTTTCTTATTTTACTACAAGATAGTAGCTATAGATGACTGGAGTTAGGCTGGAAGTTGAGTTTTCCCAAAATACACAAGGTTAAAGAAATCAAACTGAAGAAAGAATTCTACTGTTTCAGCACAGTTTTCTGGGTTTTAGCTAGTTGTTTTCATATATTTGACAACTCTATGGCATTTCCTTGGCATTTCAAAAATCTCCCAATTTTCCCTACAGAGGTAAACTGTAGCAGGAGTTGCTCAAAGTCCAAGTTCAATACATGTGGGCCAGACTACTGCTAGGTGGGCATAGTCAAACCTGGCACAGTTTGTAATGCTTATTCTGTGGCTGGAACCCTCCAAACGTGGTGTGAATTTCCCACTAGTTACACAAGATCATGTTCTAGTTTTGAGCCTACCATAAACAACTGGTGGCATCTGGTTATAATTAAATAAAATAAAAGAAACTACAAATGTTATTGCATAAAAAGTTAAGAATTTTTACATTAATACATTTTCTAACAATGAGATTCTACCCTAACTAGCATCAAAGCTCTTTTTTGTTTTGTTTTACTGTAAGATTACATCATAAAGTTGCAGCAAAATGTTATGCTCAATTCACCTAAGAAAAATCAGCCATTTACAAATAAAAGTATACCTTATCTACAAATGGGCCTGGTGTTAGAATACTGGTATGCCTGGCATATATTTATGTTTATATTAGCCTCCCAATAAAATGGTATGAAGCAAAAAGAAACAGCAGTTCTCAGGGAGTTCTTCTTATTTTAATAAGATTTAGGATGGGTTTTTATAAATTCCTAAAGAAATCAGCCCCTCTTTCAGCTTCACTGGGCAGCAAGTATTGGGCTACATTTGAAGGTGAATTGGTGAGATGGATATCTATTGCTTCTATTCTGTATGCTTTTACTACCACTTATAATTATGTTGTTAGAGACTTTACAAAAAAGTCTAATTTTTTCTTTCTAAATGTTCTTTAAAAAGAGACAAATAAAAAAAAAGAGAGACAAATAAATCAACAGTAATTCCACAACTACTTAAAGTTTAAACCATTTTGAACTAATGTACTTGTGATACTATGCATATTGCAACCTATAACCTAAAAACTATCAGTCTATATCACCACAGGTAAGAAATGAGAAATTTTGAGGGTTACTGAACACTGAATATTTGTAGCAGAACAGCAGAGAGTTACAGAACACCACTGCATGGCTCTCAAACAGATCCATTCTGCAATATCATTTTACCAAAAATGAATAAGTGACGGCAATGACAATGAGTGTCCAGTTAGAAATAACTCACTTGGTGGGGTCTAGAGTGAGAAGCTATTTCATCTTGCAGATATCAGATTTATTTCCTTAACTCATAAAATTACTTTTGTTTAAGCACTGTTAGGAACCATAAATGAATGATGTTTGCTCATGATGCTAAATGAGTGCATATTTTTATGAACAAATAGTTTAGCCAACATTCTATTCTGGCATCACTACACTTGGGGGGGTGGTGCTTCTCCATGTAACAGTCCTGGGTGTCCTGGAACTGGCTTTGTAGACAGGCTAGCCTAATACTTAAGAGATCTACCTAACTAACTGCCTTCCTAGTGCTGACTCTACTGCACCACTGCTGGCTCATCATTACGACTTTGATAAGAGGCAATTCAAAGTCAATCTTGGGTTTAAGAATATAATACTTGATGCCTGATATAAATCCTCTGGGCATAATTTTTAAATTCCTCATAAAAATAGGTCCTAAAGAAATAATAATACATTTTGCAACAATAATATACTAAAAAGTAAAACAGAAGCTGCAGCAAGAAGGTAGCAGCCAGGTTATCTGGCTAGTTAGGCATAGAACTTCTCTAACAGAACAAGGGAAGTATTATACTTAGGCAGGCTGCTAATCTGTATCATAACAATAATATTTGTGGGCAGTGACTCTTTGCCACTTGAAGATGAGGAGGAGGAGACAAATTAAGGCTACTGAAGTGTTGCAGTAATCAGTAAGATAAAATACAAAGAGAGTAACAAAGAGCTGTTTGTCAATGCTTTCAGGATCTTAAAATAATTGTAGAGTTTTGTGTTAATTTGATATCAACCTTGTATATCGCAAATATGCCCTCTATCAGTGTAGTAACGTTTCTAAAAAAGAACTCAAAAATATATTAAAAATAATACCCTTTATTTGTTGGTCCCTTGCTTACTAACCATTAAGGACATCCATTACTAAACGAAGGGCTGTGGCAGAGATCACAGATGAGACGCAGAAGAAGGTATAAATCCTGTCCTCAAAAATCAGAAAAATTCTGACATTATAAAACCTAGAGCCAATTTCTAAGAAATTAGACCACTAATTCTGGCCATAGCAACTAATCAAGGGCTAAAACACTGGTAGCCAGTACTCTACTATTCAGTTTTTTTAGATGGAGGAGTAGCTATCAATATGTCAACATTTAAAAATAATAGTAAAGAGCCCTATGGAATGTTCTTTTGCAGTTACCTAGAACCATAGAGAGTTAGCTCAGTGGTTAAGAGCACCACTTCTTCTCCCAGAGGTTCTGAGTTCAAGTCCCAGCAACGACATGGTGGCTCACAACCATCTATAATAAGATCTGGCGTGGTCTTCAGGCAGGCAGGCATGCATGCAGATAGAGCACTGTACACATAATAAATAAATCTCTTTTTTCAAAAAAGAAACATAGGAAGGCCTAGTCAAACATCTTAAACACTATATAATGAGGAATGGGGAATACATTTATACATCTGAGTTCACTATCATCATTGTCTTTCAAAGGCTCCATCTTTCTTCCAGTTTCTCAGAAAATTGAGAATCAATCTCCCCAAGGACCCAGCAATACCACTTCTGGGTGTATACCCTAAAGAGGCACAGTCACACTCCAAAGGTATTAGCTCAACTATGTTCATAGCAGCATTATTTGTAATAGCAAGAACCTGGAAACAACCTAGATGTCCCTCAACTGAAGAATGGATTAACAAACTGTGGTACATC
>PVIH01007296.1:0-33218 GCA_004025045.1 Sigmodon hispidus | reverse complement strand
GTACTACTCAGCAGTAAGGAAAAATGATATCCTAAAATTTGCAGGCAAATGGATGGATTTGGAGAGTATCCTACTGAGCAAGGTATCACAAACTCAGAGAGATAAGCAGGGGATGTACTAACTCACTAGTGGTCTCTAAACAAACAAACAAGAAAAAAAGCCAAGCATGCCCAAGCGGCAAACCACAATCACTGAACATCTTGGGATCAGAAACACCGTGGACTGACCCTTCGGACCCCACTCCAACTATAGGAACACCTGACTCACTCTTGAGGGAGGGGGGACAAAACTGGATTTGCCAGGAGTGGAGACTGATCCAAGCATTATTGGGTCAGTGGGACCATGGGACTGTCTGCTCCCTGCCCAGAGAGGGGATGGGGAGTTGCAGAGAAGAAAAATGTCAAGATGTGGTGGGAGGGGGAAGGGACCTTGAATAAGGATATACAGGGATGGAAAAAAATTCAGAGGGAAAGCTGAACACAAAGTAAATATATGTGTAGCAATCTTATTTGCATTATCACCCTTGATAAGTCATGCTTATGATTTTTATCTTCTTTATAGTTATTGTTAACTTTTCAGCATTTTAAATTCATTTTACTATCTTTTTGATAAATACAAAATAAATAAAGAAGAAAAAAAAAGGTCAGCCTCCATGTATGTATTCAAATGAGTTTATTGCAATATGTAACTGATAGTAAATGACCCACCATCCCCTCCCAGGTACCAAGAAGGGTTTCATTTATCAGAAAGTCATTAGGGTAGGTTAGCACCTCAATCTCAGATTTGCTTTTTGGACAGTTGAGGGAACACTTCAAAAATGATCCAGCTAAACAAACTTCCCAGCAGTACTTGACAGAGCTACACCTATTCTTCCCATTTCCAAGGCAGTGGAGAATTAATTACCAGTTCTATGGATCTATTGTAAGTATAATAGACTAAAGAGCTATCACAGACACATTTATTGTAAAAGCACAATCCCAAGAGTGTCTAGTGGAGGGCCAAAACGATTAACACAAATGCTTTGTCAGATCAAAGATAAAACCTGCACCGCCCAATTGAGGAATGAATTAGAACAGTGGGTTATCTTTCAAATTAACCAGGGCAGTTAGTGAGGAAAATTTCATGAAAGTGTAATTCTTAGCCTTTGTGAATCCACACAGCAGGCATTCTGCCAGCTGACAAGATGATGAAATTTTCATGCTTAAAAAAGCCCTCTTCATTTCCCAATTTAGATTAGCTAGTGCTTCTCTCCCTTTGTCTCTCTCTCCCTATCTGTCCCTCCCTCCCTCTCACCCCCTTTCCCTCTCTCTGTGTGTTTGTGTGCTCTTGGGGACAGAATTTAAGAGGGGGCATGTATCAATTTTTCATTTTAAACTTATTTGTCAAAAACCACCCATAAAAGCTTAGAGGCTAATCTGCCTTCTTATGATTAAAAAAAAAAAAAATACCAGTTCAGTATTAACAGAGTAACAAACAAGGCTTAAAGCATGAAATCAATTTTGAATTAAGGTTTTTTTTTGTGCTATGTCAGATTTTCAACACTTCATCAAACCTTGAAGTAAAATACAAAGCTGTATTTGTCATAAGTAAATCAATACATTACTCAAAAAGTGCACTTGCTCAGTGTCTTGTACATTTCCATTTATGTGGAAATTTGTATGTTAATGAAAATGAGAATTCCAAGGACACACTCATGACTACATGAAGTCAGTATTAAAATATTATGATGTGATGTAGATTGATTCAGAGATATATACATTTGCAAAAATGTTACGTCACATTTACTCATCCAGTCAGGATTACTTATTCATGATAAAAGAATATGTGATGCATTTTTCCAAAATTCAAGTGATTTAGAAGTATACTTTATGACCTCACCTGATTTGTCTTGGCAACTTGATTTCACAATAATCACTAACTATATTCCTTGGTAGTTTACAGCATTTGGTGAAATGCTATATTCCACCAAACTCTTCCAAGTTCTTCCTTTCAAAGTGTACAATGATTTTCCTTGCTGTGATTTTAAGGCTGAAATATATATGATACTCCTAGCTGAGATCTACAAACAATTGTTTTTGTTCAGTGAGGTTTAATATTAGAAAATGTTCAGAACCCATTTTGATAACCTGCTTCAGAGAAAAGTCATTTAATCTCAGTACTGTTCTCAATACCCTTTTTTAATAAGCTTGCTGCCATCAGTCTTTAGTTTGGCTGGCATTATCTACCATAAATCACACTGAACAGTGTCACTTGAGGCACAGTTAAGCAAAAACCCTCAATATCATGACCCTCTGCTTACAAAAGTTGCATTGTATCGAGAGACAACCAAATATAAAACTGTACCTCAATGACTTTTTAGATATACTATTTGTACACAACCTCAGCATGAGATCATGAAAGAAACAATGGAGTTATTTTTCCCCTTCCAGTCACTCATGGTTAGGATCAGAAAGTATGCAAGTTTCTAGTTTTCAGGACCAACAGTTCTATCAATCCTTAATCACAAGAGTAAGATCAGAAATATCTTAGAAAAGACAATCAAGTGGACAGTTAAGTGTAGAAAAACTTTCTCCTGCATGTTACAGAAGTAGTTGGTGGACAAGAAAACCAAGTATTATAAGAGCTTTATTTTAAATACCTGGTCTCCAAAAGATTATTTAGCTTAAAAATGCTTTCGTAACTACACACACACACACACACACACTCTCTCTCTACAAATTCATCTTTGAGTTTGGGCACACTCTAATTATATGGATCGTTTTTCTCACTAGTCTCAACTTAGTCAAAACAGATAGCTCCTTCTTACAGAAAAAACTAGATTCATTGTTTTAGTATTAACATTTCCATGGTGAAGCTTTTTGATAGACTAAACATAGATGGAAAGACCAGGATTCTTCCCAAGAGTCAAGAATCATTCTTTGCTCAATGAGGCCTGTAAATGAGAAGCTAAATAGTTTTAATTTGGGTTCTTCATGCTAAATAAAGGTCTAACGTTTCTTGAGATGAACATTTCATGTACTGTAGAATGTGAACAGAGATAACCTTTATTCTTATCCAGTTATTCATTAAATAAAGCACAGCTTTATTCACTAAACTTTGCAGTTTCCCAAAGTGTAGTCATAATTATTATTTAAAAAATAAAAACCTTCAGGCAAGCTTACTTTTCTAAAAATGTAAATACAAATTATTCTATGCCAAATCACAATGTGACCCTTCTCATTCTTCATCTTAATGATCTAATATCCATTTTTATATAATGAGTTACATTTCTTTACTATGTGGAACATGTTTCAAATTATTTCACGTTTCAAAAAAGGCTATGTTACATTTTAATTAACAAGTAAAAAGTACAGATCATTAAAGTCATGGTCTTATCTAATCGTAGCTAAACATTTTTTTAAAAGTCTTATAAACACAGCCTTTTTTTCTTGTTTTGTCTTTCATTTTCAAAACAGGGTATCTCTGTATAGCTCAATACAGCTTTTTTAAAAGATATATTTAATTTTTAAGTGACAGAAAAATCTGTTTAGATGATGATATGACACACTAAGAAAAATGAAAAATGTACAATCTTTTTGAATTTTAATTTTTAAAGAGAAAAAACTCATTCATATGAAATGAGTTAAGAAAACAAAACAAAAACTCAGATTAAAAGCTAAGAAAGCTTACTTACTCTTCTGAGATTTTTATGTATGTATGTGTGTATATATATATATATAAATATAAATGAGATACTCTCATTTAAATCTCAAATTGCACTTTAATATTAAAGATGTTTCTTTTCACTTCTCCAGGAAAGTAATCAAGAAATTGGTTTAGATTGTCATATGAACACAAAGTACTGGGCAGAGTTCAATCTTATATTATTATTACCCATACTATCATGCTCTACTTACTGGAGACAGGCAACATTGGTATTTTTCCTATCTGAGCCAAATATCTGAGTGACCATTTCATTTAATTATCAAGGCAATAATAAATGAAATAAAATATCTGAATATACTTTCACTTTACTTAAAACCAAACTTTTAATCTTTAAAATACTCTTCAGCAATGAAAGAGATATGAAAAAAATCAAATTGTTTGTCACGGACTAAAATTTCATGCTTTTAAGCAGGTGATATTTGTTTAGTTGGTAAAGGTCTTACCACCAAGTCTGATGACCTGAGTCTGATCCACTGGAACCAACTTCCTCTAATTGCCATCTAACCACCATACAGGCACCATCCTGCACCACCACTACCACCACCAATGAGCACATGTATGGGTGTGCGCGCGCATGCGTGCACACACACACAAACACATGTAAATGTAAATAAATTTTAAATTACAGTCTGCCACATTTTATTAACAGTATTTGACTAACAATTTTAGCCTTGCATCAAAAACTATGAAACTATTATACTTCAGTCAACTGAAAACAGACAGTCTTATTACAAATACTTACATCATAGTATTTTTTGATGCAATGTCTAATGTCCATGATCAGTTTGTTACTCAGCTGTACCATAAAGGTGAGTGGTGAAGCCTTACAATCAACATTACAGCAACGATACAAACTGGGTTCCATATCAATTCCCTACAGAAGCCAGAACAAACAAGTATGCAAAAGGTTATTACCAGAAAGTATTCTATGATTAAAACTTTCATTTCTTCTCTTGGTACACAATACTTTTAGAGCTGAGTTTTGAACTCTATCTACTTTATCCACAACTTATGGATTAAGACCCTCTTTAAAAGTACATGGCATATACTCTTTTGTTATTATCACAGTGGAGTACAAAGTCAAAGGGAAAACCATAAACTTATTACTTTACATCCCATGGAAGACAGGCTTTACAGATCAGGCCACTTCCCCTCCAAAAATACCAGAGAAATCATGTTACCAAAAATACCATTCCTCTAGAGATCAAAAATTTTAGTTTGCACTCATTCATTCCAAACTTGAAGATAAAGCAAGAGCCCTTATAAGACATTAGTTTGCTGTTGCTGCACAAACTGAATTTTCAACAGAAAAATCTAAAATTTAAAAGTATCTTACTATAAAAGCAATAAAGCAATCTCATTTATCACCACTTTGGGAAATCTAAAATTTCTGTGCTTGAAAAGAATTTAAATATATTTGGGGAAAGAGGGCTTCAATAAAAGTACAAATTTGGACGAGCAACTATTAGCAGTTGGAGAAACATTTTATTGTGTCATGATTTATTTTAAACAAAGACAAAACAAATATAAGATATTAGAAAACTGTTGGGGTTTCTGGAGCATTTGTTTTCCTTCTGGGTACTTAAACATCTTGGTTGGTTTCCTGCTCCAATCTGGTGCATAACCCTACCCGACAAGCGAAGCAATTCCAGGTGGAAGAGATTTCAGAGCTTGACATCGGCTCTTCCACAGTTAGCCCATCTGCAAGTCGTCAAGCCTCCATGCAATTAACTATCTTATTTACAGCTGTAATGAAGCAAAACTCAAGGATTTAGCAAGTATTGCTGATATGTGTCTGCCTCTTCCTTGCACTTGCTTCCAAAAGCTGCTTTGTTTTGATTCAAAAAAATGCAAAACATCTGCTGTTTGTCCAAATTAACTTAAAATAATTACTTTTAATTTAGATAAAGGACATATTTTTCTTTCAGTTTCAAGGTTTCACAGAGTTCTGCTGCCTACTCATTTGCCAATGGCTAGCACACATATAACACTGCAGTGAAATCAAGTGAATTGGACAAGTTTCAAGTTCTGATCCAAGGTCAATGATACATTTTTTTGGCAGTACTTCTTGACAGGAATGTCTCCTTGTGATTTTTTAAATGTCTGATATAAAAAGACCACAGAAAGGATAATAAGAGTACCTTTAAAAAAAAAGAGATAAGAAAAACATGTAATGACAAACAAAAACTTCCACCAAACCCCCAATTCTTGTCAAGATAAAGGCAAATATTCCTCTATCTTAATAAGAAGAAGGTTGGGACTAGAGAATATAAGTTAATAATTAAGGAGTTCCAATAAAAATGTTTTGAGATAATTAGAATTTTTAAGAGAGTCCATTTTAAGGAGTAGGAAGGCAAAAAACAATTATTAAAGCACATTCAATTAAGCATGTTTAAACAGAATGAAGTTCTGAAAGCAGAATTCATGTAGCAAAAATTCTTTAAAGATATAAATGCAACATCTAGGTTACCTTTATATACCCTCAAGTGTAGGGGAAGGCACTCTGTATTAGTTTCCAAACAAAATGAAAGACAAACAAAAAGAAATTACTAACCGAGCCTTCAAAGACATTATCATAAATATTTTCAGTTCCACATGTAGGACAAAGGCATTTGAATTTTTCACAGTCCTTGTATTTCTCTTCATCAGTCAGCTGTGCTGGACCACCAAGTAGAGCATCATTCTCTTCATCCTTGTGATACTGATGAACTCTAAACTGAGTGGAGTCAAGTCCTATTAAGCAAAAAATAAAAAACTTGAAAGTATTCATCCAAAATAAAATATCTCCAAAGTAAAAACTCACAAAGGATTGGTTTTCAAGTTCATACACAAACAAGTAAAACGATTTGAAATTAAGATCACATGGACAAATGATTTCTCTTTTTATAAGAGATTATAAATCAAAGAAGTAACTCTAACAACATAATGCAGAAACACATCACTACACATACAAGTTCCAAAGCATTTCATAGGACCTTTTATCAAGTTACACTAAAAACTCTAATAATTATGCCCTGTTATTAAGAAATACTCAAAGTACAGCCATTAAAAAGGAAAATAGAACAAAATTCCCATTAAAGAAAATAGATTCACTGCTATTATGACTCCTTCAAATGCAGACACAACTGCAAACCTGGATTTCAATGCAGTGATCGATTTCATCTTGGCTCAATAGTTAATAGCATGTATGTTGCAGTTTAATGCAGTGGTTATAATTCAGTAGCAGCATCTGGAGAAAGTACAAAGTCTTTTGTGTATGTTTGGAATTCATACACTTAAAACAGGTACCAAAAAAATCTATATATTTCATAGGCCCACACACTCACAATGGCTTTGAAGCTAAATGTAATTTCTATGTTTCATTTGAAACACAATAAATAAATCAGTGCATTGTTTATACTATCTTGTTTCCACAAACTATTTAAAGAAATGAAACATTTTAACCAATTTAATTTTTTTCTATTCAAAGCCTATCTGTCAAATTTTCCTACTTGATTTATATTTAAAATTCAAAGTCCTATATTCTCTTTGGTCAGTCATCAAGTGACACATGGTAATTACAAACTTCTTGAGGAAAACATTTTCAGAGTAGCAAGGTGACATACAAAGAATAGATGATTGAGATGAGGAGTCTCAGTATTCACACCCACAAAATGGAAATGTCACCAGCCATACAGTTTTGAACTTCAAATGAGATAATAAGAGTAATTCTAGTTTAATGCTGTTTACTACATGTTAAACACTTAATAAACTGCACCTGAATACAACACAAAGTAGCAAATGGACATCATTTGCTCCAGACTATATTCACATGAAAGAGTTTGTCTATGCTTCACAGAAATTAAAAGTATTTCCTAATATGACAGCATAAGAAAAAATTTAATTTTTTTTCAATAATCCATAGAAGTTACTGTGACAGGACTACTGTTTTTAGCTTACAAATTATCTGACTCCTAGAAAAACAACAGATAAGCAAAATAAGGACAATAAAAAACCCTTATATCTAAAGAGGATAGAAGAACTGAATGTGAGAATCCACATTCATAAGTGAAGTAGTTTATTCGCTAAAGTAACAGATAAATGCACCTAATTTATTAATTTCTAGTTGTGAATACTAGTTGTGAATAGTCCTGGAATGTGTTGATTAATCTGTAGTTACAAGAGAGCAGCTTTGACTTTTATAACTGTATAATTATTAATCAATTTCCAATGCTAATTTTAACTTTAAGGAAGGAGTGAGTGAGAGATAGTTTTCTCAAAGGCAAGAATCTTACACACTCCCAAAGCAAAGGAACAGAAGCATGTTAGATTGTACATATACATAATTAACCAGGGGCTTTCCATCCCTCCTCTATCAGTCCTGTTTCACTTAGTACACCTGTGTACATGGAAGAGTACACTGGCAGCCAGCCAGCCTGCCCCTAGATGGGTTAACAAAAAATGAACATGGCCTATCTTGTTACTTACAGAGGAACACCCAACAAATATCTGACTGTGAGGGGAAAAAAAAAAATCAGGTCGTATGCAGTATCTACTCTAAATGTTGACTTCCACAAATGACTATTATCTTCCCATGGCAGTAACTATGCCATCTGGCCTAGTTAATTGCTTCAGATTTATTCTCAGACTGAACTGTTTCAGTGGAAGAAGCTTCAATCTTAAATTCACTTTGCTATGGTTCTTGTTAATTTTTAAAAACACAAAAGAAAAATAAAGAGCAATTAATTTGAAGTATTAAGCATACAACAGTCTTTGTTCATGCTACTTCAATACAAAAACATCACTAAACATGTGGTTTTATTAGATGAAGACTTATACATGTAACAGGCAAACTGAAGAGGGTTTACACTTTTAAAGCAGACATATTATGCCATGTTCTAACAAAAAAAAAAAAAAGAATCACAAATCCTTTTTAGAAAACTTGTAAACGAGCGTACAGAAAGTCCCAAACTTATTCAACACACGAAGTAATCTAACCAACTTCTCATAGACTATTTCAAAGTTTTAGTCAACTTGAAAGTTTTACTGCTTATACCAGAACTTAGTAAGGCTAGTAATTTTCAAACAGGAAAAAAGTATCTGGTGCTGCCACCTAGAGGTAGAGATTTTGAATTTTAATACTGCAAAACAGACCTTGCAGCATAAAACTCCCTTTGTGTGACAACCCAAAATTAAAAGCTGTCAGAAATGCCGTTAAAGCACAATCTTTACCATCACACTTGCCCTGCCTGCATATATGTTCTGTAATTAATATTAAACTGCTCACAGTGTGTGACCATATGAAAGCTCAGCAAGACATGTAAAACTGAATTCCAAATTCCTCACCTCTTCTACAGACAGCTTTCTCTGAACAATCAGTTTAAAGAAACAAACTTTAAATCCTGTTTGAGAAAGTAAGCTTCCACTTCTACTAGACTGTTTTTAGCTGACTTGCATTTGGTCAGGCAGAAAATAAGAAAGTAGTAAGCTGAGTGGGATTTGAAAAACCAGTTATCTGGCAGAAGAACAGCTGTGATTTCCCCCCACAATAACCAGAGATGAGGTGATGTATGCTTTAATTCAATTCTGCAACTTGTAGTGATCAAGTCACTTGTACTGAGATGGGAGGGATAGAAGAGGTAGTAGAATGAAATTTAAATACTGTCATTTATAATTAGAAAATTTCTAGGATCTCACATTATTTTGGCAACAGGATCAAAGCTCTCAGTTTCAAAGGCATATTTATAGAAAGTAACATAACACGCACTGGAGTGAGTTTAGCAGTACAGTTTTTACTTAATATCACCAGTCTTAATCACACAATTTGCATTTGACATATAACTATTTTTCTACTACTGCCTTTTTTAAAAGCATTGTGGATTACTCCTATTCTTGGAATGTTCATTCAAGTCCCTACTCAAATATTTCAAGTCATATGTTTATCTGAGAAGTATCATGACAACTTTGTTCAAGTATTTCTCTTTTTGAAACAACTGAAAATAACTGTAGTAAAGCCAGTTAGTTCCATACATTAGTCCAAGTGGGAAAAGGGAAAAATCTATACACATACAATTCCAAGTAAGAAAAAGAAGTAACTGTTACCCCTAAACGTTGGTTTATATTAAGAGTCAGTTGAGATAGCAAGGAAGCCAATTAATAAATTTGTTATTGCCATTCTTTAATGAAAATTTATCTTAAGAAGTAACTAATTTTTCCTTTGCACAAATATAGGCTTACAAGTATCTGAACTTACTATAAGATAATATGTAAAATGCAAATATAATATTAAAGAAAAATGTGAAAATTTAAACGTTCAACAGATGTATATAAAAATGCCCAGTTTTATTCATAATAGCCCCAAATGTAAGCTAGTTTAATGAATATAAATAGCAGAATGCTATACCAGCAATACTACTCAGCAATGGAAAAATGGATACCAAAATAACAAACGTGATAGAGTTAAAAAAAATGTTACATGAAGTCAAAGAAACTGAAAGTAACAAGTACATACTGTAGAAAACAGTTTACATACAATTATAGACTACGGAAAACTCATCTACAGTGACAGAAATGAGGTGGGTGTTACTGTTGTGGGAGTGTTGACTGGGTAAGGACAGAAAAAATGTTTAAGGCAGTCTTAAGATGTTATAGCTTTCATAATGAAACATGTAAATCCTATTTATTTAAAAAAATATGAGGGGCTGGAGCAGTTAAGAGCTGCTCTTGCAGAAGTCCTGAGTTCAATTCTCAAAAACCACATGGTGGCTCACAACCATCTATAGTGGGATATAATGCTCTCTTCTGGCATAACAGTGTACATACATGGAGATAGAGCACTCAAATACATAAAATAATGAATATATCTTTTTTAAAATATTTATTTTATTTTATGTGAATTGGTGTTTTGCCTGCATGTATAACTGTTTAAGGGTGTCAGATCTTGGAATTATAGACAGTTGTTAGCTGCCATGTGGATGCCGGGAATTCAACTCAGGTCTTTGGAAGAACAGTCAGTGCTCTTAACTGCTGAGCCATCTCTCCAGTTCCAAATAAATCTTTAAAAAAAAGAAAACATGTTGAGTAAGAGATGTTCACAGCTTGTTTTTAAGGAAATCATATTCAGAACATGTAAGAAATGCTTGTAAATCAATGAATGCAATTCAACAAAGATGTTGAGGTGACCAAGACACTTGGGAAAAGGTTTATCAATCATCAAATCTGAAATAAAACCACAATGGTTTGCCACTACATAAAATGAAGAAGAAGAAAAAAAAAACCACCAAATGTTAAGAACACTGAACATTCAAATACAATTTGTAGGGTTGTTAGATCCACTTTAGAAAATTTGAAGCAAGCACTGAAATTGAACTGGCATGTATACAATGGCCTAACAGTAGCATTAAGTACACACCCAACAGAAATAAATGACTATGTTTAACAGAAGACATGTACAAGAAGTCTTCAAATAGTGCTATTCATAATAGCCAAATGTGGGAACAACCCATGAACATACATACAGGAGGTATTAATACAAGTATGGTGTAGTGTAGGTGTAGTCATACAATGCAGCACTATGTAAAAATTACCGAAAGTACAATTACAAAGATGAATCTCAAAAACATAATAGAGTAGAAAGTAGCCAGACACAAAGAAAAAAAAAGGCACACAATTTATTCAATGTCCCCAAATAAAAAAAAAATTCTTCTGTGTTAGAAGCCACGATACTAATTTTCTGGTGGTGGAAGACTGTCTCTAGGAGACAGAAGAGTGCTTTTTGAGATAAAGCAATATATTGTTTCATGTACTCTCAGTTCAGACTACACAGCTGTGTGTTTATGTAAAAAATCCAACAATTTGTTCAGTTAACCTTTGTTCTATTTTTTTTGTGCATGTAAAACTTCAAGAAAATTTACACTTAGGAGATGACAAAGGTAAATATTAAATGCTTCCTATAAGAGACTTATAGTTTGTCTCCAAAGCATGACTAGATATAAAGCATTTCTATAAGGATGCACAAAACATCATCTGGGAAGCAGTATTAGCAAAACATAAAACAAACTGAAGTAAATATACATGTGGTTAAGTCTTTATCCTTCATATAATGATGATAAAACAATGAGAAAAAAGAAATTCAACTATCACATGGACCTAGACTGGTTTCCAATTCAAATACCAAGCTTTAGCAAAGTTCATTCACAGTTTAATCAAGGAAATGTGTAATGAGGTAAAGGAATTGTGGGCTCTCTCTCTCTTCTCTCTCTCCCCTCCTTCTCCCCACACGTGCGGGAGTGTGTGTGTGTGTGTGTGTGTGTGTGTGTGTGTGTGTGTGTGTGTGTTGAGATGATACTACTGTGGCTATGCTGAATGGAAAAACTGATGTAATCTGTAAATGTAAAATGAAACACTTATAGACAAAATGATAGGATTCATTTAATGACAGATACAGGAGGTTAAAAAAAGAACATCCAACATGAAGGTGAGTGATAACTATTTGAAGGCTTACTTATATAATCCTATTACTATACATATTAAAATTTCCCATCTGTAGGTCCAATTCAAAAATAAACAACTGACTGAACAATCTTCAGGCAACTAGCATCCAACACTAGAAATAGCTTCTCCATAACCAAAATGCAGAATTTCTAAATATTTTAAAAGATAACAGCTAGGGGCTGGAAAGACGATATGAAGCATTCCATATTTCTGTCCATACTCACCAAAAAACTGGTTCCATTAAAAAACTCTGGATTCTTTAGAGCTCGGTAGCAGTATTTCAAAAGAGCTCCATTCATAGCACTCACATGATGGCTTACAACCACCTAGATCTCCAGTTCGAGGAATCTGACACCCTGTTTTGTCTTCGGCCGACACCATCCAAGCACTCACATGCACACGCAAACACAACACACATAAAATTGATTTTTTTTTTTAATTTTAAAAGAAAACAGATAAATCCTTGAGTTATTTAAATGTTGTTTTGAAATTGATGGTTCCCAAAAACTCAACAGCAACAAATTCTTAATGGGCACCATTCATGACTTCAATGTCTTGATGCTACATTTGAGTATGAATTATAAATATGAAATTTGCACAGGTTGAGTATGCATTATCTATAACACTTGAGACCAGAAGTGGTTCAAAGTACAAATCTAGAATTTCAACATATTCACAAATACATAACAAAATTTCTTGGGAATAGGACCAACACAGTCTAAACACAAAATTCTTTTACTTTTCAAATAATCCTTGTATAGCTAGCCTGCACCTAATAATTTTACATAATACTTTCATTGTACCTGAAATTAGAGCATATGACCTGTCACATGAGACCAGTTGTGGTATTTTCTACCCCAGAAGCCAGTTTTTTTCAAAACAAAAGAAAAGAGTAGTTAAGAAACTACTAAATCATTCAAAGTATGTAGTTAGGTATGTATCATCATGCCAGTTAAAGCCAAAAGGCCCATGATCTGATCGTGGAGCAGTGTAGATTAAGGATGCTCAATCTATACACTAGTCCAGAAAATTCCTTCATTAAGTATCTTTAGTCTTTCATTTAAGCAGAATAGATAGGATACTTTATGCTAAATAAAATTTGGAAAATATCACAAATTAAATAACAGACAAATGATTGTTTAACTACCTCACAAAAGCCCTCTGTCCTTTCAAATACATTATTATATGAGGTAAGAGAAGGCAAGCAGGATTCAAGGCAATTCTAATAACTTAGATTTTATTAAGCTAGTAATTGTTTAACTGTTTCCTCTGATTTTGTACAAATTGTGTTATTTTTAATGATAAAATAGTCTTCACCATTTGACAGAAAAGAGGATCAACAATCTACTACTTCAACCCTTCCTGTTTCACTTATACATATGTATTTAATACAGTTTTGGTACCTTAGTATGATGCATTCAATTTTCTCATTTGCTATGTTTTATCCATTTTTTCTATTGGTAACTTTTTTTTTTACAGTATTGAAAGCAAATCTATGACCTCTTACATGGTAAGCAAATGTTCTAACACAGAGCTATACTCACAATCTTATTTTTTGTTTTGTTCATGGTTTATTCTGTTTGCTTAAGGTAGGGTCCATGGTGGTAATGGCCCCCAAAGGCTCTTATGTTTGAATAATTGGTCTTCAGTTGGTGAAATTACAGCTTCAAAAGATTTGCATCATTCTCAGCATATTCTCTGCTTCCTGTTTGTGAATCAGGATGTGAGCTCTCAGCTTCTGCTCCAGCTGCTTGTCACCATGCCTTTGTTATGTCATTATAGACTCTAACCCTTTCAAACAACAAGCCCAATTAAACTCTTTCTTTTATAAGTTGACTTGGTCATGGTATCTTATCACAGCAATAGAAAAGTAATTAAGACAGGGTCTTACACTATGTATAACCCAGGCTGGCTTTAAACTTATGGTTCTCCTGCCTTAGCTTCCAGAGTGGTAAGGCTACAGAAGTATGCCATCACACCCAGCACACAGTTCTTTGCTTTGCATAATTTTGATAACCTCTTAATTTACATATTTTGGAAACAAGCTGTGGTGTACACTAGACATCCTTACAACAGTGAAATCAACTAATCACTTGGCCTGAATTAAAAAAAAAAAACCTCATAATTCTACTTCACCTTTGTATCCTTCACAAAGAATACATGATGCTGGACGCAATAGGCCTGACATTATTTTGTTCAATGAATATAAAAATAAGATTAGACCCAAAACAGGATTTACTGGCTAATAAATTTGGGACAGAACCCCAGGATGTAAAAATAGGTTCTTAAAAGCATGGCTGATTTTCCTTAATACATTACCATGCATCTGATTTTTGCCTTTAAAATTTATTATTAATTATATGATTAAAAAATGTGGAGCTTGGAAATGATGGTCACATATAATACTCTTATAAGAGCTTAATCATAAACATAGACAAATCCTTTGACAAAGAATACCTGAAATATCTGCTAGGGGTACCATTGTTTTACTTACAAGCATATGTACTTCATTCTATACCAAGCATTACATTTGTGTATACATCCTCCAGCGTGTCAAAAGCATTTCCATATATTGCTTACCCACTATTGCATTTATTTGTAAAAATTTACTGGGCTTTCTCAATTCATTAAAACTTGTGTAACAAGAGTAACATAAGCCATTTTATTTGTATTTTTTGAGACAAAATCTTGCTATGGAAGCCAGGCTTGCCCAGAATACGCAGCAATCCTTTTGCTTCTTCCTCCTCTATGCTAGGATTTACAGGTATGTTCCACCATGTCCAAGCTAGTGGCATTTTAGAAAGAATTTATGCTTCAAAATTTAAGTTGTGAGCACAAGGATTACGTTCATTCTGCCTTGTCTTGAGCAATTAAATTCTTAAATTTACAAATTAAATTCTCAATTCACATTCTTCAAACATCAGTAATTTCTCAGAACCCATAAGAAAATTGCCCAGAAAAACAACCCTTAAAAATCTAGCATGGACTACAAAAACAATGTACTTTATAGCTGTTGTAAACTCACTATTCATTGGAAGAAAAGACTAATATAATTCTATCTACTATTATGCACAAAATCAAAATTTACTGAAAGATGAAATTCTACGATGAACTTTAGGTTATCCTTCTCACTAGCATGGTTTGCTAGGAACAGAAGACTATTTGGATGTTTAAGCACACTGTGAGTATTTCATCCACAGAATATAGAGAGCTTTCATTAGAGCTAGCAAGAGAAAGAAAAACCTACAGTCTGGAGAACAAAAGCTAAGAGTTCCACATTTTAGTGACCACGTTTCACATAGGGCTATTGTATAAGAATAGTAATACTATATTTTTCCCTATTCACAGATAAAAAAAGAGTAAAATTTTATTTTATTTGAGTCCAATAGCAATAATCTTGCATGGGCTTCAGAAAAAATGATACACATTTTATAGTGGGATAATAAGAACCATTAGTTATTAAAGAGAACAAATCATTCTCTTTCAATTCAACAGACTTATCCACTCACTCATTTAATATAGACTATCCTCTTTCTCCTTTTTCCTTAAAATGGCTTTCCTATATGAAACACCTGGCCATGCAACATGCCATCAGACAGACTTCAGGTGGCATCTTGATGGGAGAGAAACAGAGAATTTCCAAAGTGAAGCCACAGGATAAAACCAACACTTGATGCTTGCCTTTCATTTCAAGGAAAGTAGCATAAAGGCAATAGAAAAAGAAAAAGGTCGTGAAAAATATACTTGCTCTCGACAAAAGAGACTTAAAAATAAAAAATCATGAGCTTAATAATTTTCCTAAATGAAATTATACCATTATTCCTGATTTCTTTGTACTAACTAAAAGGACAAAGTATCAAACTTCAACTAAAGTTTCGACCCAGTTATACATTTCATTAATCAAAGATAAAAACTACATTAAAAGCAAAAGAATTATTTTATGTCTGTGATTAGGCAGTTGGAGGGCTTGTATTTCATGTATACATTTGTACACTTCAACTTATTTAATAGTGTCGGTTCACTAACTGCAGTTTTTTTTACATAAAGAAAACAGATTTAGAATTTTGAAAATAAATTACAGTAATTTTATGCCTACAGCTTGCACCTCTTAGAAACCCCATAACCCCTAACACTCCCCCTTACTTTGCCACTACTTCCACATCTCCTCCCTACTCCTCACTAAAACCACAAACCACAAGAGAACTGGTAACGGGAGTGCTCAAAGCCCCAAGTGAAATACCACCATGGAATGGAGAAATAAAGGGTGGCAATGAAAATACAGTTTTTCAAGAGGGCAGAAGCAAATGCCTACTGAGATATGCCTAGTGCATTCTAATGTTTGATACTTATTAATACAGAATCCACATGAAGAAAAAAGAAAATAATAAAGGGCTCAAAGATATTACTGGTAGGGCTAGTAATGGAGAAGATGAGACACAGGAAAAAATGGTGGCTATACAACTGACAACAACTTCACACATTATTGGTATAAAAAACATTATCAAGGGACCAAAAGAGGAAAAGTAGTTTGGAATGAGGAAATAGCTTCAATAAGCTACATGGCAGGAAAAGGAGCTACTGAAGAAATGTGTTGACACCATCTCTGCTACACCCAGAGAGATTTCTGATTTTGGAGTAGAAATGATTGGGGCATGGCCAAGACTGAAAGATGCCCTTGATAGATTGAGAAAAGTCAATCACATGAAATCTCCAAAGATGGGGACTCATTAATCTGCTAGTAGAGCTTTGCAAATAATTTACTTAAACTGCATTTATAAAGCTCCCACAGTTATAATAATGTATATTTAAGTAAACAAATAATAGGGAGTGAAACTGTCAAAAATAAAACATTTTAAAAAAATCTAACCACTATAGAGGCTTGAGGTCCATGGTAAAGTGTACACTTAGCATAGCCAAGGCCCTGAACTTGAACCCTAGTATCTAAAAAAAATCTGCTCATTGTGATCTTAATTATGACCTTCATGATGAGTCCAGTATAACCAGTCTTGATATATATACCAAGTAGGTCTCAGTCCTGTCCACACAGGAAGGTTTCATAACCCTTTCTTGTACTGCTATTTTGATGGAACTCAATGCTCTGCACCTCCTTCTGTTAAATGGCATTCATTTTTTAAAAATTTATTTACTTTACATTCTGTTCACACTTTTTCCCCTCCCCTTCTCCCAGTGCCGATGATCAGCCCCCATCTATTTTCACTCCTCCAATCTACTACTCCTTTGTTTCTGTTCAGGAAAAGGCAGACCTCCCATGAATATCAACAAAATATGGCATATCAACTTGCTAGGTACCTCCTCACATATTAGGACTGGACATGGAGACCCAGTATAAGAAATAGGGTCCCAAAAGACAGTAGAGGAGTCAGAGACAGATCCTGATCTCACCAGAGGACCAAGTTACACAACTGTAGCACATGTACAGAGGGCCTCAGCAGGCCCTCTGGTTGTAGGTTCAGTCTCTGTGAGCCCCTAGAACCCGGGTTAGTTGATTCTGTGGGTTTTCTTGTGGTGTCCTTGACCACTCTGGCTCCTACAAATCTTTTATCTCCCTGTCTTCTGCAGGATTTCCCAAGCTCTGTCTAATGTTTGGCTGGTGGGTCTGCGTCTGTTTCAATCAGATACTGGGTGATGCTTCTCTGCTAACAATTGGGCTAGTCACCAATCTTGTCACAGGAGAGTGAAAACTTATACAAGCACTTTAGAAATCAGTGTGGTAGTTTCTCAGAAAACTAGTAATCAATCTATCACAAGACCCAGCTTGTGCATATACCCAAAGGATGTTCAATCATACCACAAGAACACTTTACTCAACTATGTTAATAGCAGCTTTATTAGTAATAGCCAGAACCTGGAAACAACCTAGATGCCCCTCAACCAAAGAATGAATAAAGGAAATGTGGTATATTTATAAAAAAGTTACTCAGCTGTTAAAGACAATGACCTTACTCACACTGAGTGATGTCACTCAGAATGAGAAAGATAAACATGGTATGTACTCACTCATAATTGGATATTAGCGATAAAACAAAGGACAACCACGCTACAATCCACAGATTCAGAGAATCTAAATAACAAGGAGGGCTCTAGCGGGGGATGCCTGGATCTTCCAGGGAAGAGGAAATAGAAGAGATTTAGTAAGTGGACTGTGGAGTAGGTGGGGATGGAACATGAGAGATCAAGTTGCAGGAGACGGAGGGTGAGAGTCCTGAAAGATACTGGAAAGGGGCATTTTAGGGTCAGGTTAAAAACCTGGCAAAAAGAAATCTCCCAAGAATCTATACAGATGACCCCAGCTAAGACTCCTAGCAAGAGAGGATAGATAGCCTAAAATGATATTCATTCTGTAGATGGGGCTTTTCCACATGCCCTCCATTTCAGTTACCAGCCACTGAAAAACTCAAAACAAAATAACATGACAGGACAACTTGCCTTTGGAGCAGGTTACTTATTATATAACAAATAGAAAAACTGGGAAGACTAATAAAAAACTAGATTTGCTATGAGGTTTCAGTGAGAAATGTGGAGACACAAAGTGAAGTTGGAAGGGCATGAAGGTGAAACTCCTCATGCATGTATATCCATATCACCTCACTTCTGGTAAAGAACATCCTTCACAACCTCTTAGAGCTATGCTATTAATTGCTAAGAAACAAATTTAGCATAGTGGTTAGCTTTAGTGTCGCATAGAGCTTAGTTAAAATCCAACTATAGCCCCATACTTAACAAGTTCTATGATAAAACTATCAGCTACTTCACATAAGCTTCCTCCTCTGAAAAATAAAGCTGTCACAAAGACTGAATAAGATATAGCAAGTACTTCTCACAGCAGAGTAAGTACTCAATGTATAACAGAAAAAAATGAGGCTAAAATATCATGCATTTATAGTCTCCTCCTCCCAGCTGAGGATTTATAAACATCATCAAATACAACTCAACTTGGAGAATACATTATATGATTATTTTGGTAGCAGAATTTTATCTTCCTAATTATGTTTTGCTTAGGCAAATGTCAAAAATGAGTTTCCACTTCCAGATCAGACACTGATGGGATAGTAGGGATGGGGGTGGAGAGGTTTAATCTCAGAAACACACTCAACAGGGGCAGGATTGAATATATGTGATTTGATAATGAGCTTTGGGAAATCCAATGACACGCCACAAAGACATGCTGAGTACTACCTATGCATAATTCCTATGACCTGAAGGAAGATGGACATATTTACACGGAAGCCTGAAAGCAAGATTGCACATGGCTATACCACCAAATGCTGTGCACTCCTTTTTCAATCCCTGTGCTAAGCATCACACATACATCTTATCTCCCAGAGTAATTACAGTCTATCACTCACAAAATAAATCAATGTACAAAACAAAATTCAGAGGCTTGTTGATATCAAAACCAGCATTTAGATCAGGTCCCAGTGAAGCCAACATCCTATGACACTGTAGCTACACATTTTAGTTAAAATGGGGGAGACTTTTGCAACAAGCTGAAAGAAAATAAGTGACACATTATTTAGAGAATGCACAGAGTAAAAGCAAGGTTAATACAAGTTGAAGTTAGGATACTAGTCTGAAATTGTCAGTACCAAAGCCTGAGATGTCAGTAGCATTAGCTGACTTGATTCATGGAGAATGAGATAACATCTAAGGACTTTATTAAGGAGTACTTTAAAAACATGCAGCTTTGCTTACAATAGAATAGAGCAGAAACTTTACAAGCAACATCGCTATATTCTGATCACCTAGAAGTGTGATGAAGAATGTTTAAAAAAACATTTTAAGGCAAATATGGAAATAATAATGTCATAGCAAAGGGCTAAAAATGAAAAAAAAAAGCAGAGAAATACTGAGGGCTCAAGGTTAGCTGCCACCTCCTAAGATGATGATAAATTAGGAAGCAGTCAATTCCTAGAGAACAGAGAGTCTTATTTTAGAAGAATCTGAAGTAAAAGATAAATGTTATAAAAACATGTTTTCTCATTTTTATAAGAACACCTTTAGACAAACATGATGAATAAAATATGCAAAATATCATTAAAATTCTTATTAATGGAAGATCATTAATTAGACCTTAACATTAGGCCCAGTGACCATATTTCCTTCCTCGGCACTCAGTGAGTAATACCTGTAGAGCAGGCACAGACTTACAAAGATTGCTCTTTGTATGTGGAGTTCACATTGTGATGGTAACTAGGAACTAAACAACTATAAAAAGCAATAAAGAAGTATTAGACACAATCCTAAATCTACAAGCAGGGATCCTAACAGTTACAAGAGTACATGCATACCAAAAATACCTTATGAACATTTCCATGTGTTTGAGATACTTACCTAGCCACAATGCAATGAGCACAGCATCAATTCCATCTATTGGCTCACAGATTCGCGCCACAACAGGGTGGATCTGCTGGGCCAAGTAGTATTGGGTGTCAATGGTTAAATTATCCTGTTTCTGAAGCTGCTCAGGTGCATAGGCCCTCTGAGTTGCAGTGAGGTTTGACCCATCCTAACAGAAGACATGGAATAGATACCGAGGTAAGCAACTCAAAAATAACCCATACACTTGCTTAATCACATATAGGGACAACAGTTTAAATTGTATGTTTTTAGTTCTAAACACCAAGAAGTGCTGGCCTATTGAAAATCTGACATGTGTCTTAGAGTCAAGACCAAAAACTTCTTAGCCTCAATCTTATCCACTGCATGAGAAAATAAATGCAACATGTGTATCTTTGCTGTCAAAATATGAAACCAGGAGGATGACACTCACTAGATTATATAATACTACCTGCCTTGATATAAACACACATGGAAAGACTTGTTACAATTAGTCTACTGAGAAAGGCTTTGAAAGGCACGATAATCAGAATAAATAACACTTCTTTTGTTCTATTAATGCAATAACTTCCAGCCACAATTCCAGACATAGAATAATGTTAGCACCCATCCTTGCCCCAAATGAACAAGTGAGAAAGCTAAGGGGAAAAACCCCAGTAGGAACAAGACATATATGCAAGATATAAAACAGAGGTGTGAGAGTAGTGAATAATCCTGATAGGGTAGTTAATTTTCATTGTGAACTTAATTAGGCTAAGATATACTTTGAGTATTAGTGAAACAACCCTCTGAGCATGTCTGGGAAGGTGTTTCCAGAGATGATTAACTTAGGTGGGGAAAACCAGTCCTGAAAGTAAACATCATCATACATTGTGCTGAGGTTCAAGAATGAAGAGGGAAAAAAGGAGAAAGCCAGCAGAGCATCTACCCAGGATCCCCATTTTCTACTTCTTGGTCCACTGAAATGTGAATACCTTCTCCTGTTATCACAGAGTAAGACGCAAGGTAGTCCCACTGTAGTGCCTTTCTACTGTGATGAACATGCATCCTTTTCAAATATATGTCAAAATAAATCCTTTGTTTCTTTCAGATATGTTTTCATAGGGACAAGAAAAGTAACTGATCTACCTGGAAAGCAGCAGTCCTCAAAAGGCAAATATCTGACCAGTGGAAGGGCTATCACTCTGCACTGTTAATCTGGCTCCTCCTCAAGCAAATGAAGGTGGGTTAGAGACTCTTTGTAAGGGCTATTTCTTTTATACCATAAAATTAAAGTTGCGAGATTCTAAGTAATTAGCCCACATGCAGCTCTGTGGTAATGTAACTGCCATCTGTGAATCAAAAAGTCATCATTCTACTGGACCAACATCCAATGACTCACTCCACTCTTCCTCTTGACTGAAACAACAGAATTTAATATTCAGGGGAGTAAATTATAACTATTCACAGGGCTCAGCTGCTCTGCAAAACTGATTATAATGTGAATCCTATTCTTTGACTCCTGCCACAATCAGTCTCTTCTCAGCTCAGCATCCAGCTCAAAGCAAAGGCAACCTTCCACATCATATATATACATATATATATATATACATATATATATATTTTAATCAGAGACCTTAAACAGGGCCTTCTCTCTCAAGCTATGTTCCTGATAGAATGTAACTGTCTTTCAACTAGGTTCTACCTGGTCTAAGGGATAATGAAATTACTAGAAAAAGTAACCCTAAGGTTAAAATTTGTCCATATTTCATATCAGTAAAGAAAAAAATTAGAATTAATCAAGCCTAATCATTGTCCAGTAATAAACTTGAATTGTAAAGGTGAAAATAAGGCAATGCTTGCTAGCTAAGAGTTAGACAACAAATCTTTAAGCTGTATCTTCATATGTGCCATACTTACACTATCTTTTAGAACCAGAAATATCGGGTCAGCCTACCAAATTGTATTTCTGTTGTTGTTGTTGTTGTTGAGTTTAATCTTTTCTTTCATTATTTCTTGATGCTATTTAGGATAATCTTGTGTTGTCCTAGGTTGGCTTCTAGCTCAATGCTATATCAAAGGAGAACCTTGACCTTTCTCACTCTACCTTATAAGAGCTGAGTTTAAAGGCACGCATTACCACACCCAGCAAATCCTATCATTTTTAATGGTGTATTACAGACATTGTAGAAGTGCAGAGTTTTTAAGGCACTGCTGGATTGGAGGGAAGAGGTAAAGTGCTTGCCTAGCATCCACTTGGTCCTAAGTTCTACTCCAAGAACTGCAAAAGAAACACCACCAAATGCTTGAGTTACTTTCCAGTATGTCGCTGGAAGCTCACATATAAGTTTAAAGAGCAGCTGAAAGTTTATGAGCATTATTTCTACTTCCAACATATTTCCTAAGCTCAGAAACACTACAACTGGCCAGATAACCGGTTTTACAATGTGTGCTGGGAAAACATTTAGGTTCACCTAAGACATATTATCCAAAGATCAAGTTCTTAAGCTGAACAAGATCTCAAGAACATTTGACAAACATGGGCATGTGACATACAACTTTTAAAGGCAATAAGATTGCTCTTTCTTGGCGTGCCCATGTAGCAATTCATGTATTTTAGGGATAACCAGGTGTTCTAAATTAGCCATTGTTAGTGGGAAAATAATGGAGGAAAAAAAATTCAAGTGGTTGACATGGTGCCTTTTAAAGCAATTATGTCAAAGACATGCCTTACAAAAATTATGACTAATGAAAACTAAATAACTACAGGCTTAAAATTAGTAGACAAGAGGTGGATGAACACTTGCTGCTCTTGCAAAGGACTGAGGTTTAGTTCGCAGCACCTGCATGGCAGCTCCCAAAACTCTGTAACTACAGTACCAAGGAACCTGATAGCCTCTTCAGGGGTCCACAGGCACCAAGTACATGTGTGTTGCAAACATACATGCAGGCAAAACACTCAGACACAATTTTAAAATACAATCTTTATTGGTACAATATAGTATTCTACACATAAAATATTAAATAAAACTGAGCCTGTTTAAAAGACAAGCTATTCTCACAAAACAACTTGGCTTAGGGCAGCATACAATCTTCTTCAAAATTTGTAATCATACATTATCAAAACTTATTCTAAATATGTGATGAAACTTGAAAAATCAAGAGACAGGCAGTCTTGTCAAGTAAACATGCTGGAAGGTGAGAATGTCCCACTGAGGGGAACAATGGCAAATTAAAATCCTATGTCCTTTCTTGGAATATGCTAAAAAAATAAGTTAATAAAAACAAATATAAATTGTATTTTTAAAAAAGGAACACTACTAGTAGGTGGGAAAATGCTAAAGTAGCATCAAATTGGGTTTATTATATTCATCAGCATTTTAAGGACATGTATTAAAACAAGAACAAGAGCAAATATTTTGACATTAAGAAATACAAGTTTGACTTTTCAATGTATCTATCATTCTACTTTACATACACCGCCAAATACCTCCATTCCAGTTTCAAACAAAGTACTTTTTGTTTTAAAAGTCTTAATTTCATTATTAGATGCTATTTCACTAACCATGCATTATTTTTCAAAGATGTGAGTTACCATCTGCTCCTGTCATTAATAATCTATGAGCTTGTCCATGTATATAAAGACATAAGTGAAAAAAAAAGCCTATTTACCAAAATCTTTATTTGCATAATTTGAAAATTGTTTTTTTGAGATGAGACTTGTCAGAAGCAATATGCAAAGCACATTAAGGATTTGAGCAAGCCAGACATTTATGGAAATATTTTCCTGCAGGAATTGGCTTTCTCTAACAGTTCTTAATCAAGGGTAACCCTAGGAGGGAGACAGAGTCAAGTGCTGATTCCTGTCCATGTACTTATCATTGTTATGTACATCATCTACAGTATGTGGCAGATATTACATTAATAGACTAGCTTTTGATTTTCATAAGGCTCCATGCTTTTTAAAGCGCAGTTATGTTTTAGCAAATGTCTATTGTATAAAAATTAATTTCAAAGTTTATCTATAGATTTTATTCTAATAATGTAGTATGACTCTTATTAATGTCTTAGGCTTTCATTGTTGACACGAGACACTATGACCAATGCAACCTTTATAAAGGAAAATATTAAACTGGGGCTAGCTTATCGTTTCAGAGATTTAAGTCCATTAACATCATGATAGGAAGCATTGAATTGTGCAGGCAGACATTGTGCACAAGAAGAAATTGAGAGTTCTACATCTTGATCCACAGGCAACAGGAGGAAACTATGAGCCACACTGGGTATAGCTTGAGCATATATGAGACCTCAAGGCTCATTTCTACAGTGACACACATCTTCCAAAATGGCCACACCTATTCCAATAAGGCCATACCTCCTAATAGTGCCTAATAGGGCATAGCACTCAAACACATAAGTCTATGGGGGCTATATCTATTCAAACTACCACATAAATGTAAAAGAAACAATCTTATTCAGAAGAATTATGAGGTGGGGTAAGAAGACCATACAACAGTAATTTTTAAAGAACTTAAGCCAGGCTTAGGACTGACATTCAGGGAGAAAAGATTGGTGTTTCTTTCTTCCAACTAGAGTCAAGTGCTGTCAGAGGGAAAAATAATCCTGATGTCTTGCTCTGCCCTACTTTTCTCTTCACCCTGGTAGTGACATGCCACTTCCAAACAAAACTAGTTATCGTATGTTGAGAAAGCATACATTTTCCATAGAGGTGTCTTACAAAATAGAGAGAAAGAAAAAAAACATAGGAAGGAGAGAGGCTGCAGAGAGAGAGAAGTGAAGTAGGTCTTAAAGCCTTCCAACTTTCTGCATATATCTATGCATTTCATATTTTTTTCAAGGAATTATTTTTGATAAGCTAGGAAGACAAAGTATTTATTCTATTATTCTACTGACATATCATAATAAAAATTGTCCCAAAAGGAATGATTAAAAGCAACAACAATGTACTACTGTTGCTGGATATACTATGAAAAGTACATATACTACTTCATTTTCTGTTTTTGTGGGAATCAAAGCCAGGGCATCACACATACTAAGCAAGTGTTCAATCACTAAACTACAACCCCAGCCTATTACATAGCTTCACAGAAGTCAATCTACAGTTGGAACAGTAGTAACTGTTATGAAACTGTCTCATATGAACAATTTCAATGACCTCCAAAATATACTTCGAAATTTTTTTAATGAAACATTACAAAAACTTTTTTATATACATATTTGAAAGGTAGCTAAACTAAACCATCTTTCTAAGGGACCAATTATTTAGAAGATTACTACTAAGTAAGATATTGTGGCAATCTGGATTTGATTCAATATTCCTGTATATATATAGACCAGTGATTTATGTGTGTATATGTTCATGTATGCACATGTGTATGAAGGCAGGCTAACATAGGTGGCTCACTTAAATCACTCTCTACCTTATGTTTTCTTTGTGTATGAGTGTTTTGCATATATATACATATATATATATATATGTCTGCACTATCTGTGTACCTGGTACCCAAGGAGGCCAGAAGAGGGTATGCGATACTCTGGGTCTGGAGTTACAAAGTAGTTGTGAGCCATCATATGGGTGCTAGGAACTGAACACAGATCCTCTGGATCAGCAGCCAATGCTTTTAACTGCTGACTCACCTCTCTAGTATCCTACCTTTGAAAAATGAGGTCACTCAATAAATGTCAGCAAACTCTGAGGATCTGCATGCCCCCAACCTACCAGCACTATAGTTATAAACACAAGCTCTTATACCTGCCTTCTTATGTGAGTGCTGGGGATCTGAACTCAGGTCCTCACTCTTGCATAGCAAACACTTTACCTGTTGAACCATTTTGCCAGCCCCAGGATTCTTAGGGGGCAGAAGTCTTATAAAATGAAATAGTTTTACCTGGCAGATGACATAGGACACCGTATCTCCAGCTTTGACCTTCCTGCCTCCTTGAGAATTTATCCACAAGGCAACATGTACATGAGGTAGGCTTTTTTTATCAGGGTAATCCTGGGGATCCTTTGTCAATGCCTAAAAGACAAAAAATGGAAACAATAACCTGACTAAATTTTAAAATAAAACTTTCCATACATATATACAAACACATTTTTTGCCAGAATCATATATGTATATAACATGAAAACAATTTGTATGTAGAAAATATGATTTTCCCCCTATCATTTAGTAATTGGTATAACCACATATGAGCCTAACAAAGAGAAATATAAGTTTATGGGCTATGCCACATAATATTTGAAATAATCAAGACTCTAGATCCAGTCTTCTATGAAGCCTTAGAGCTTCTTGTCCAGTTTGTGGTTTTCTTGTTTGATTAGTTGGGAATTACAGAGTGACAGCTATTCTGACTTAAGTATCTGTTTGTCAAAGGCTTCTCTAACTAAATAAACATCCAATGCACCAAACACCACTCTGAATGTGCAATCAGTTTGTAACAGAAAGTGAACACAACAAGACCAAGAACAGCACCAATCAGGAGAAGGTCATTTTCTAACAATACTATTTATATTAATGATACAGAAGAAAAACTTGATTCAACTGTTCATGTCTTACAAATATGAATCCTAACAGCAACAACAAATTGTACTAACAGTCAGTATATTACTTTTCACCACCATAGCAAGGCACTTTCTCTTGATAACATTTTGACTAAGCAGTAAAATCTACTAATTTTTAGGGGGATGGTCTCCCTCTGTAGCCCAGGCTGAATCAGAACTTACAGTGGAGAACAGGCTAGCTATAAACTTGAGGCAAGCCTTGAATTTCTGAGTGTTGGTATTACACATGTGAGCTATTATGTCTAGAAAAGTTACCAATTTCTAATGCTTTTAAACCCTGAGAACAAGTCTACTGTTGTGCATGATTAAACACAAAGCATATCTGCAGAATGAAGGTCATTCTAGGAAAATTATTTGTGCAACTATTTGAGCTACAAGCTAAACTAACCATTGTTTACATAGTATGTCATTTTTACTTCAAAGAATATTTGAAAATTATAGCGGTTTTGACATAGAGGTGTTGTAGAATACTATTTTAGGCGTGTTACTTTTGTTGATGTTGACTTTGTTGAACTCTGTGATGTTGTGTTACTGTGCCTGTCTAAAACACATGATGGTCCAAAAAAGAAATGAATGGCCAATAGCAAGGCAGAAGAAAGGATGGATGGGGCTGGCAGGCAGAGAATATAAATAGGAGAAATCTGGAAGGAGAGAGAAGTAGCCAGAGAAAGAGGAGGACTCCAGGGCCAGCTAATCAGCAACACAGCCAATCATGGAATAAGAAGCAAAAAAAAAAAAAGAGGTATACAAGAATAGAAAAGGAAAAGCCCAGAGGCAAAAGATAGATGGGATAATTTAAGATAAGGAAAGCTGGCAAGAAACAAGTCAAGCTGTGGATGAGCATTTATAATTAAGAATAAGCCATGTAACACATGGCTAAAATGTCCACTCAAAGTTCAATATAGAAGTGAAAAAAATAAAAATACATAGTATATATGCATGAAAATGACATAGCATATTATTTTTTTACAATGAATACATACTAACAAAATAAGAAAAAACTCCAAAGTACAATACATACTAGCAAATTTAAAGTAAAAAATAAGATTACTGGTATGAGCTTAGACTTTACATTATACAAATAACTTGAAAGAATATACAAAGATTAATGATTAATAGACAATTTACCTTTCACATATGAATAAATAGCTAACTATAAATAGACACAGAACTCTAACTATGATAAATTTATCAGAATTTATTAGACTTGCATCAACACTATAAAAATGTTTTTAAAGAAATAGGGTCACACTTTGTAGCCTTGCTGGCCTCAAACTCAATAACTAGCCAAGGTTGGCCTTGAACTCAGAGATCTGTCTGCCTCTGCTTCCCAAATGCTGGGATTAAAAGTATGCACTATTCTACCCAAAAGATCTTCTTCTTTGTAAATAAGAAATAAGGGCTGGGGAGATTGTTGTATCATTAAATAGTTTAACACATGTCAAAAAAAACAAACAACAAAGCAACCAGCTTAGTTGCTAGTACTTATTGTCCTTAAAAATGAAGAGGCAGACATAGGTAGATCCCTCGGACTCTTGGGCCAGCCAGCTAGACCCATGCAGTAAGTTATAAGTCAGTAAGAGACAAATCAGTCTCAAAAATCAAAGCAGGGACTATGAAGATAGCTTAGTTGGTATAGCACTTGCTGTGCAAGCAGGACGACCTGAACTTGATCCCTAGAACTCATGAATAAAAGGTTGGGTATAGACTTGCTCTTGCAATCTCAGCACTGGAGAGGTGGAAACAGAAGAATGCCATCCAACAAGCCTGGCCTACCTAGCAAATTTCAGGCTACTGAGAGATTATCTCAAAGAAAGATAGTCACATATGCAAACACATACATTATTTAAAGTGAAGAGCTAGTATAAAAGGCACATGCAGCCTGAGGTATGCTATAAATCTCTCTTTTTAACATTAAAGACATGATGGGCAATGTACAGAAAACAAACAAACAAAAACAATTGACCCAAGAATGAAGTTCTAACACTCTATCTGAAAGTCAAATAAAAACAAATTAAACCTGCTGTGAAAGTTTCATATCCACTATGATAACAATGCTTTATTTTTAAAAAATTACCATTACAAAGAAACTGTGATGAAAATAGCATGCATATTTTATTATTAACTGGCACAAACTTTTCACAAAACAATTTTCCTAGATCATTTAAGATAGTCAAATTTTCTGACACAAATGTTTTATTTCCAGGAACACACAGTAAGAAAGTAAGCCATCTGAAAGCAAAATAACAAGTGAACAAAGATATCCAATGTAGTTATTTACAATAAAAAACCTAATAATCAATAAAATATTAAATAAACATGTAAGCAAAATAGGTAATAAATTTATTGATTAACTTTGTGAGAGCTAAGAATCAAACCTAGAGCCTCACATACATGATTTTTCCATATGATTTGGGGGTAATATAGATAAACTGAAGCCAGGCAGATGGCACTTACCTGCAATCCTGGTACACTGGGGACAAGGGAGGAAATCAGCGGTACAACGCTAGGCTAAAGTAAATATACAGTTCAAGCTATCCTGAACAAATAAAACCCTGCTCTGTCTCAAAAAATATGAAAACAGGCTTCTAAATAATTAAGTAATTCTAACAATATAAAATGTTTTCAAGTACATGGAAATATAAAAATACCAATCATTACTTCAAAATGAAAGTAATATGAATAGGTTTTCATTCTAAAATTTCTTAATGTCATCAATAGATCCTTCAATTTTTTTGTATGAGCTTTGACAAAGAAACCTATGACAAAGTGGGGAAAATGATACTTTAAAATTAGCTTCTGAATATGTAAGGATACTTGTTTTAAATAGGAAGAAAATCTACTAACTATCATCTTGCCTATTACACACTACTTTGGAAATCAAAATTATTTTTCAAATTCGCTAGAGAAAAATATCCATACCCATAATGTGATGTGGTTTGGTTTTTAGATGCACAAGTGCTTTAGATATACAGAATTAAGTTGCGACTATCTTAATTCTAACTGAATCTGTACCCAAAAGCTTTTTGATTACAGATGCCCTAAGGATCACCATCTGTGAAGTAACATACACATTTCAGAGCAAAAGCAGCAGAAGAGAAGCAAGAGAACAGGGACAATGCAGGAGGGGAAAAAAGGAGACTAAAAATATAAGAATGAATATGAATGAACAGATCTGTGTCAAACAACTATTACTCTGAAGGACCATGAAAAAGGAAGCATTCTCTAGGCCCAAATAAATAAGTTAAATCATTCCAAAAGTGCCTGGAAGTAAAAAGAAGAAAGAGGTCTTATCTGTAGCAGATGTGGCAATACCTGTGGCTGGAAGAGCTATGCTAATGTTCAATCCGTGAGTCAGTTGTTAAGCTTTCACCCCCAGCCAATTTTAAATTGCAAGGACGAGGTGGTTCTTCAACTATTTGAAGGAGGAAAAAAAATATGACAGCAGCTGGGCTCAGCAATAAATGCTACATTTACCTTGTTAATTTCAAACTGGCTCACTGGGACACTACCATTTAGCACATTTTCTCCAATTTCTATTAACCTCTTCTGAATGTTTTCCACAATCGTGTCCCGGCTTTGATCAGAAAGAATCTGGCCAATGACAAAGCTATATAAAGAAAGAAAAATATTATTTTTAATATCATACACTATTAACAAAGAAAAGATACACATGTCATGAGACTGGCATATGGACAAGAGCTATGTTAAAAGAGGTAATATGATAGTTAGTACCCAAAAGGCAATTTAGATTTTGTTTTTTGTTTATGAATGCATGCCTATACATCAAATCTATGCCTGGTATCTGCAGAAGTCAAAAGGTATAAGATCCCCTGAAATAAGAATTAAGAATGCTTGGTGCTGGAAATCAAACCCAGGTCCTCTACAAGAGAAATCAGTGCTCATGACTAATAAGCAAAATCCGCAGGCCACACTTTTATATTATTTTTAAACATTAACTACAGCAAAATTTTACTATTCTAAGAATTCCAGGTATGCCCTTTGCCATATAAATCAATCATTTACAAGGCTGCTAATATTTTATGGACTATACAATACAGAAAAAAATGTGTGACAACTAATTTTATGCAATTATAAAATACAGAAGCAATTATATTCTAACCATCAGTTAAAATTTTAAAAGATAAATTTTATTTTTATTCATAAAGCAACAACAGTATTTCTGGCATCAAGATAGCATCTCCATCTAAGATGACTATTTAGCTACATAAAAAGAAATATAAAGGTCTTTAAGTAAACTTATAAGGGGTTGCAACCAAGAAGAGGTGGAAACAAATCATGAGAGAAGGTGATGATTGAGAGGAACAACAAAGAGGGAGAAAAATAAAAACAAATGAATACCCTAATAGAGGAAGCCAATGTGGGATTGGAAAAAGACTGAGTGCTACGGAAACCTTCAAGAACTCACAGGATGTCACTGGCTAGGTCTCTAAACAATAGTGAAGGTGTTCCCTAAGCAGGATTTCTCATATAATCAAATGAATAGCCACCCTAAGTGCCATCACAGAATTTACATCCAACAATGAATAGGGGTAGAGGCAAAGATACATGGCTCAGCACAAGGCTGAGTCCCTGGTCCAGCTGACAGCAGAGAGGGGAGTCTGTATGAGCAAGGGGAAAGGGCTTATGAAGAAAATTCTCACAGTGATGGCTGGCTGGAGCTCTGGGGAGCTCAATGAATCAAGAAGTCCATCAGGAAAAGGGACTACGCCTTCCAAGGATAGGCCACTGTCCACTGACACGGGCAGTATGTGGAGCCTCAAGTGGAAGGTTCAGGCTGTGTTTCTGTGCATGGATTGGCACTTCGGAGCCCATTCCTAACAGAGGAACACCTAACCTAGTCTTGATATTAGATTGTCAAAATCTGACCTGCCTGGAGTGGATGCTAAGCAGATCCACCTTGGGACTTCATGCCCTTTCTGGGGAAGGGATGGGAAGAGGAAGGCTGAAGTCTGATCAGGAGGGTATCGGAGGGAAGAAGGGAGATGGAACAAAAGAATACATGGATATAAAAACTTTATTCTATAAAAATGAATAAATTTTTTAAAAATCCAAAAATTAACAAGTCGCTCAGTGGCTAGGAGTACATGTTCTTACAGAGGACACAGGTTCAATTCTTAGCACTCACATGACAGCTCACAACTCTAGTCCCTGGAACCCTCTTCTAAAAGTCCTGGGCAACAGGCATTAACACAGTAACTAGACATACATGCTCGAAAAACACTTGTATGCATAAAATAAATGTCCTCTCTACCCTTAACTATTCAATATAGATCACAAAGTCTTAGCTAAAGCAGTAAGAGAATGAAAGGGGATACAAATTGAAAAAGAAGTGAAACTATCTCCATTTGCAAATGATATGATTATACACATAAGTGACCCACGAAATTCTACCAAGGAACTTCTACAACTAATAAACACCTTCAGCAATGTATCAGAATACAAGATTAACTCAAAGAAATCAGTAGCCATTCTATACACTAAAGATAAAAGGGCTGAAAAAGAAATAAGGGAAACATCACCCTTTATAATAGCTGCAAATAGCATTAAATACCTTGGAGTAACTATAACCAAAGAAGTAACAGACCTATTTGACAAAATTTTTAAACACTGAAGAAAGAAATTGAAGAGGATATCAGAAAATGGAAAGCTCTCCCATGTCCCTGGATAGGTAGGATCAACATAGTAAAAATGGCAATTCTACCAAAAACAATCTACAGATTCAATGCACTGCCCATGAGAATCCCAACACAATTTTCCACAAACCTTGAAAGAACAATATTCAATTTCATTTGGAATAACAGGAAAGCCTGGATTGCCAAAACAATTTTGCTCAACAAAAGAACCTTAGGAGGCATCACCATCCCTGACTTTAAGCTATACTATAGAGCTACAGTAATAAAAACAGCCTGGTACTGGCATAAAAACAGACTTGTGGACCAATGGAATAGAATTGAGGATCCAGGCATTGACCCAAAAACCTATGAACACCTGATCTTTAACAAAGAGGCCCAAAATATTCAATGGAAAAACGATAATATCTTTAACAAATGGTGTTGGCATAGCTGGATGGTAGTGTGTAAAAAAATGCAAATAG